>JANIPN010137045.1:40655-51646 GCA_027478595.1 Erythroxylum anguifugum
AATCGGTAGAAACAGTCGTGAGGAGGACTGCAAGGACTGATGCAGGAGTACACGACCATCGGTCTAGCGTGGACTGGACACGCTTCAAAGCAGGTGCCACGATTGGGCTAGACTAGACTGGCTAGAACTAAGGGGTGAAACAAGCTTTTTCGCGGAGTAGTCGACTAGAGTAGGGGTGCGGCGGTGTGAGAGAGGTAATTTGGGGGCGTAAAGTGTGTGGTGGGTAGAGTTTGGCGTTGAGAGCTGCTGAGCCACAGGGCCCACACCATGGGGAACCCACCGTTGAAACTCTAAGCTTGAATTCTGTAGTATCCACCGTATCTATAACTTCAGCTACGAGAAAGCACCACTCATTTCAAAATACAATAAGCGAAACAATGCTGAAACTCCGCGTGTCCCATTCCCCCTTCTCCAATCCCTCAACCCATCACTCTAGGTAGTCAGTCAGCCCCCCAACCCAAAAAAAAAAAGCAGTCACGCTGACTCAGCCCCACCCCTCAACCTCCTCGTGCTAGCGAGCATCTGAAGAGCACTGACTGCAAGTCAGACAAGGCCCCGCAAATCACCGCTTTCGATGTAGCTCCAATGAATTGCAAGACTAGACTAGCTACAGCATGTCAAAGAAGGTAGGCTGGCTGGCTGGCTGGCTGGCACACGAGAGATCAGGGTCTAGAGTCGCAACAAACAAAACCTTAATTCAGTTGCCGCCGATGCTGTGCCTGCTGTGCCTGACGCAGGTCGAAAATGTTATTCTACTTTAATCCAACCACCGTCTAGTTGACACTGTGGGCGTAGTAATAACTAGATGGGAAGCAGGGGGGACAAGCAGGCAGTGTGTATCCACTTCCCAAAAGGGATTATACAGTCAGTATGTAGATATACAGTGTTTCGGTTAAGTACGAGTTCTCAAATCGAGGTACTCGACACCATCCATCAAAAGCGCTATCCGCCCAAAGCATAGAAAAACACGCTCTTGAAGCACATGACTTCTCCAAAAGACTCTGTATATGATTTTTCATCTTCGATTAAAAAAATTGGATTCAATTTAAAAAAAATAAATGACAGAAGAGTTTATAGGTATCACTTTCGCCGGAGAACTATCCCCACCCTTAAAAACATCACCACCTTCTCCCCTTGGTAGCACTAGTAGTAGTAGTAGTAGTAGCCACCTCTCTCTCATATTTGGATCAAAAACACACACACACAAGTAATCAACGCTTTCGCCGATCTATTAACAACATCATCAATCGCTAAACACTACTAACTCCACCCACTCACCCACCTACACCCAGCTCATCCGCATCCAAACATATTGACTGCATGCATGCGAAAAACAAGCTCTACCCAACGCAAACCCCCCCTTCACTGACTTCATCCCCATATATGTATATATATTTTTCCAAACATCTACGCAAGCTTCGGCAGCGGCTCCCGATCAGCCTGCAGCTGCTTCTCAGCCGCAATACCGTGTCTATCGCCACCGATACCAACATGCGCATGCTCGCTAGACGGCGGGCTCTGGCCCTCGATCATCTCGCCGTGCTCCTGGATGCCGTGGCGATCGCGGGCAGCAACTTCCTCGCCCTCCGCCACGTTCTGGTGAGCCGGGGTCCAAGCGAGGTAGTCCCTGCGCACCTCCACGTAATCGTAGGCAAACTCGCCCATCTGGTCGTCGTCCATGCCCAAAAGCTCGGCCTCCTCGGAGGCGCGCAGCTTGAGACCGGGGACGAAGTTGATGGCGTAGGCGATGATGGCGGACATGACGAAGGAGTAGGCGGTGCAGGCGCAGATGTAGGCGATCTGCACGTACAGCTGGCGGTAGTTGCGGTTGAGCCAGCCGCCCTCGAGCTGGTTGACGCCGTCCAGCGCGATGATGTAGTCGGCGCCGAAGAGGGCGTTGAAGATGAGCCCGATCATGCCGGCGAGGCCGTGCTCCGCGAAGACGTCCATGCTGTCGTCGATGCGGATCCAGTACTTGACCTTGGTGCCGAAGTTGGCGCCTATGCCCGTGACCACGCCCAGGATGATCGAGGCCCACGGTGTGATGAATCCTGAAGCCGGAGTAGCGGCGACCAGCCCGGAGATGACGCCGCTGCACCAGCCCACCATGCTCCACTTCTTCGCCAGGCGGAAGTCGAGCAAACACCAGGTAATCGCAGCAAACATCGCTGTCAGATTGCTGTTCCAGCAGGCCATCACCGCGCGGAGGTTAGCGCCGAATGCAGAGCCACCGTTGAAGCCTAGCCACCCAAACCAGAGCAGGATGGTGCCCAGGACGATCAGAGACACGTTGTGGGGGCGGAAGTTGAGCATCATCTTCTCCTGGCGCCTTCCGAGAACCATGGCGTAGGCAAGCGCCGACATACCGGAGGCGATCTCTACGGGCCCTCCGCCGGCATAGTCGAGCACGCCGTAGCCGAAGGCCCAGCCGTTGACGTTCCAAATCCAGCAGGCGATGGGGGAATACACGAGAGTTGCCCAGAAGAACGTAAAGACCATGGCTGGGAGAAGTCGACCTCGCTCAGCAATGGCACCGATTGTGATGGCAGCAGTGGTGGCGCAGAACATCATCTGTGCAAGTAAGCATGAGTTATTCAAAGCCAGCGAGTTGAGAAGCATACCTGATAGAAAGCATAAAGCAACTCCGGAATCAAAGGTGAACCTGGGGAAGCATAACCCAGCACCCCCATGAGACCGAACCTCGTCAAATCGCCGATGAACCCGTTGGTAGCTTCGGGGGAGAAGGCAAGACTATAACCCCAGAAGTACCACTGAAAGGTAATGACACTGAAGGAGCCCATGGTGGCCCAAAGCATGCTGAGGGCAGACTTCCTACGAGCCAAACCGGAGTACAGGAACCCCAGTCCCGCCGGCATCAACAAGACCATGGCCGAGGCGATGAGGATATAGGCCTGGTCACCAGGGGCGTACCACTGGTTGAGATTCTCGAGACCTATAGAGCATCCTGTTAGCTGTTGTCCGATCAATTAATTTTCTCGCAAGTGTTTTTTGTATGAAGTTCAAATGCCAAGCAAAAATGCCAAGAAAGAAGCCGCAGGATCTCGACCTGAGCGATGGGCGCGAGCATCACCGAATCAGGCGTCGCGGGGCGGTTTCGAAACTCTGCACAAGCGCGCTCATCGTAATCATTAAAAGTGCAGCCAAAAGTGTGAACTGCACGTAAAATGCGCATGTATAGAGTTCCCGCCTATCGAGGCAAAGTTGCTCGGCCATCATCGTCCTCGCCAAATTTGTGTTGCCGTGCTCTTTCTCTGCCCCGGAAGATCGATGCCCAGACTGTTCTTGCGATTTCACAACCAACGCCAAAACTGCCGCTGCCATCACGATCATCACCACAATCGTGGTTATGTGTGGATTTTTGCCTCAATGCGGTCTTGTGCGTGGGCTGCGACATCGCCCGGCAAAAGCGGTGAATGCTCGGCCAGATGGGGCATCCGACATCGCCCGTTAGGAAGAGCGGCAGGGCGAAAAGAGGCTTTGGGACCGATTTTGGAAAGGGTCCAGGTTTTTTCCCACCCAGAACCTCGATCATCAGCCGCGACTCGCTCGCCCGACTAACCCACATAAAAAATTATGTTGGTTAATTGGGGGCAGATGATGTTGCGGTGGGAGGGTGGATGAGGTAATCCAGGCACCCGAACCCTCGGCCAATGCTTTGCTCGCCGAAATAATCGGGCCATCTCCTGCCTCTTCTGTTTGTTCGCGCGGGATGGCCCATTTTGCGGCACATGACGACTTTTTGTTGCAGCGACCGATAGATGGCAGCGTAATGGCGCAATCAACGGGAAATGAAAAGAAAAGGAGTTATGTGGTGTAGTGGTGATTCAGGTGCACGTAGGGATCGAAAAGTTTGAGAGCGATATAGAAAACTCGAGGAATATTTGATGGGGGTTGTTGTACTCACGGGAATCGCCACCCGTCCTCTCATTTGTGCCGTTCCATTGGGCTGGCGCCCCGAACCTGCAATAGACGCACACAGGTTAGCCAACGGGTTTCAACTTCCAAGCTTCGGTTGGAGGTTGGCATCGTAAATAAGTCATCGTCGGATCTCTCAACCACCAACGATAATGATGCTGTGGCTGTAGTGCTACTGCTGTTGCTGCTACCACCGAAAATGCGCGTTTCCACAAAAAAAAAGAAGACCGTGCATTTATTTTCGAGGCAGCTCGCGTGCACATTTTTGATATTTGTGGTTGAAACGGCGGGAATGCGAGCAGGAAGTAAGGGTTTTCAAACGTACCAGGCGTATGATGGAGAGTACCCTGCAGACATTCTGAGAATTGTGTGCAAGCTCTCTTGGACGTTGGGGAGCTTGTCTCTTTTTTATCCTCACGATACGCTGGTGTGGACGCACAAAAAGCTTGGTGTCTTGGAGTGGGTGCTGCGATTCGTAGGTATAGCTAAGCGATTTCCGCACCCCAAGGGCAAGAGACGCGAACGGGTAGCGGCGTGGTGCTTGCTGCAAGACCACGGCAGTTGCTCGAGACGGAGCGAGAAGGTTGGCAAAGAGGAAAAAAAGAGGTCGAGAGGTAGGAGTAGAGGAATAAAAAAAAGAAGAAAGAGAGAGTGAGAGAGAGCAAACAAGAGGGTGGAAGTAGAGGGTGTGACGAGCTTCTAATATGAAAAGAAGGAACAGTGATAGATAACGGAGAGCAGCCAGTGATGTGACAGCTTTTCTTCAGTCTGTCTGTCCCTTCTCTATGGATCTCTCTGTCCCAAGAGCTATGGGGAAAGGGAGCTACGGCTAAAGACACGCACACAAATTATTCTTTCCCGTACATGCTACATGCTACATGCACACACACACGCGCCGAAGCCCAGAAAGACTCGAGTATGACCAGGTGCAGGGAAGGAACAGCCTTTTCCACATTCGTACACATGGGTTACAGCGAACGAACGAGAGAGCGAGCACGCATGAGACCAAGAGAGAGGAGAGAGCAACAGTGCAGGTACCGGCAGACGCAGAGAACAAGCCAAAAAGCTGGGCAGCTATCCCAGATCGGAATGTAGGCATAGATAGCACCTCCCGGCCTGGCTTGTGACATAAATAAATCACATCGCCTTACGACCAACAAAAAAGAAAATAAGCAGGCAGACAGACACGGAAACCGATGGCCATTAATCGACGGCGTTAGTCCGTCGCCGGGCTGATCTTGGAGGGGGGGAAAGGGTGGAAGGTGGAGCACTGGAGGTCTTGAAGATGATACGCCGGAGCGGGAGCCAGATGCGGGCTGTCTCGAACTTGTGGCTAAACTTTGTGTGAGAGAGAGTGAGAAGGTAGTTGGTGAGTGGGTGCCTCTCTGTATGGAATGGTTGTTTCGGCCGGGATGGCTCTATTTTGTTGGTGATCCTTTGATCGGAGCCGCGACCATACAACGGCAGCAGCGGTAATATGTCCAGCAGCTCCACAACGCTACGGAAACAGTAAGGACTACGGATTACTATCTACGGGAAGGGAACAATACCTAGGTAGGTGAGAATTCCCCTAAAAAAAGCCCCCTGGCCAGGACGAGACGAAAGGCGGTGGTGGTTTTAATGTATTGTGTAATGCACAATGTATGAGTTTGTATGTACCTCGCATGTGGATTTATTCATTGTGGAACATCCGTAGTTACAGCAGCTCCAGGGTTCGTTCTCCTTGTGGCCTCCGTAACCCCCTATACAGGGAACATTACTGCGTATGGGCACCGCCGGGGGGTATGGCATGAAAGCCTGAGAAAATAGCAATTTGCCGTGGCTTCGTCCTGCTATCTCTCTATGGCTGCGCTGCCAGGTACGGGTAATAGGGCTAAGTGAGAGTAATAGCTCTTTGTCACTCAGCACGCGACCCACCAAAGGACGGTGGCCGCTGCGAGCAATCAGCGTAGAGATGCTTATCTCGCGCCAAGCCCGCCCACTCTTGCCCCAGTGCCCAGCTTCCCCCCTTCTTCCCCCCGGACGTGCACGAGTGCTGCCGGTGGTGGTGGCTCAGTCTCAATGCAGCAATCGCCCCGGTTGACCTTGACCCTGACGGATCTGATCGTCCCCGAAGCTCCACCTCCATCTCCACCATCATCGTCCTCGTCTAAACATCACACTCATCATCATTTCATCCGTAGTCCCCCGGTTGCTGGTTGCCCTCGAATCGCCCCATCCGGCGGCAAAAGGATTGCTGATGCTCGCTTTTTCTAGCCCAACCGGGGTTCTACTAATTACAACGAGCATACTTGGCCAGCGTCTGCTCAACTTTATGTGGAAATAATGCCAATAATAAGACAATGGGTCTCAATCGAGAAGAATACTATGTACGGGTAATTTGTCCGGCCTTGAAAGCAGCCAACATTGTCCCAGAAGAAGAAAAACTGCGGGGGAGACGTCTGCAATACCACGTTCTGAGTTTCAATAAATAGGAAACAATATTCGAAACCTAATGCAACAGTTTCTATCTATTTCCAGTAGGTTTCCTGTCACGATGGGGCACATCAACAATACATAGTACAGAGTCGTGGTGCAGCTGTCGAGCCGAAAAGTAAACCAGCTAGAACCCGGAACCTAGAGCCTCGTGGTAGTAGCTAACTAGAGCAAAAGATGCGGGCTGACTCCCCCCCCCCGGTCGCGCGCCGCCACGCTCTGTACCTGTCACTACCCAGTGCCCACGGCAACTCACAATAAGTGTGCCCCAATAATAATCTCAGGGTAACATTGTGGCCACTGGCCACAGTCGAGGGACGTGGTTATTCTCCGTAGTATTCTAGTGTTTTGTGATCCCCGTCTCTCCGTTGAGACTGGGAAGAAACGCAGCGGAAAAGAGATTGCCTCAATCTTACCCAGTCGGCCTAAGCTCGCCGCGAAGGATCTGGAGCTGAAAATGCTTCGAGCCGCAAAAGAAAAAAAAAGCATGAGGCTTACCTCACCATCCTGATCCCACTAGCGCCTTGGCTCCGGTGACGTTCGTCGAAACAGATGGCAGATGCCACCAACACTCTGTTTCTACACGAAGCTGCATCCTCTTTCTTCTTCTCCTCAGGCAGAACGGAATAACCGGGAGGAGGCGACTTGGCGAGTTCGAGAGAAAATAGACCTCGGCCTTGTTACATCTTGGTTTGGATATTTTCAACCTCAAAATCAACGGCAAAGGTGGGCACGACAAGCCTATTTTCCATCTTTGTGGCCCATTCGGAAAAATCACACCACTCTCCGTGGCCCGTTTTTCTCCCGGAGGTTTGTTAGTCGAGTTACGATGCCCAGCCATGGAGAGAAGATAAGAGAAGCCTCAGGTCCCACGGCGCAAGTCATCTGCCCTGACCAAGTGGCTACGGGGGGCTTAGAAGAAGACCATGTGTGGTTTGTAGAACAGTTCCCACCCTCGTGAGCTCCACTCAAAAGTATAAGAGCCAAAGAAAATCAGCCACCGTGCTTTGTATCGAAAGGGGAGACGGGTGGTTCTGGACACGCAAAAAGTCGAGTCCACCTACCGAAACACGCCCCGAAGTTCGAACCGACGACACGGAGCGAGGGACCATTTAGCAGCTGTTTTGACGTCCGCTACGACAGCACTGCCACCCGCTGGCTCCAACATTGCACGTGCGATTCCATCGCTAGATGCGATCCTCCCTCACCACCTTCGATCCCTTATTCCCCCACGTAAATGGTGAACCGCCTGGAAGATGCCCCTATGAGAGGCCTATTGGACCAGTGAGGTTGTAAAACGAACGTTTGAAGCGAAACAGGCCCCATGCATAGAACATCAACCCGCGAATCTAGATCTCCAAAAAAGAAAACAAACGGCGGCAGATTTTTAACCTGTGGCTGCATTATCGCCCTAAGAAAAAGGCTACTGATCCCAAGCGAAAGGTTTCTTTCATCTTTGGCCCGGATTGACCCTCCGTTGATCGGAACAACAACGACAGTTAACGACAGTTCACCAATTATTATCAATGCCGAAAACTACGACTCCAAAAGGCTGGTCGGCTACGACGACAGCCAAGAATGCTTTTCCTACTCGGTACAAGATGCCTACGCCGATGTGCACTCCCCGTGAATTCTTTGCCGATGAGACAATAATAAAGTATTTTTGTTTTCCATTTTTCTAATTCGCCGATCCGGTCCTTAGCCGATTGCCCAATATCTCTGAATCTTTTCCGTAAATTCCCTTATGCATCCTAGAATTACCCAAGTCCTTGGTTCGAGATAGGCTCGTACCCGTGTGCCCGTGACCGTGCTTGTGCCCCGTCCCTCCGTTCCAAGCTTGACATTTCCACCAGCGTCTACTTCGGGTAATTCGTCGCTAGAGATCTTTTAGTACGAGCCCAGCAACGAACCTCTCTCCCTTCATCATAACCAGAAAGTCTTTTTTTTCGTTTTCCGGCATTTCCTTATCTTCACTTTTTGCTTTCAGCGAAGCCTAACTGCCTCTGAAAGTAACGGAGGCTTCTTGGCCCCTCTTGGAAGTTTCTTGGGCACTTTCGGGCCAAAGGGAATCGTTTTTTGAAGTTAGCTAGCCATGATAACATCTTTTTTGTGTAAGCACTATGTGGAGGTAGCTTAGGTATGTCGTTACCATAGTATGTATACCTATGCAACGATCATCGCCGTATGCGGGGGCCACCCTTGGGCTTGCATTACGGTATGTATGCGGCGTCGTTGTGCTTCTGGGGCTCCTGTGGCATGGAAGGTAGATTGTCTTCCCTACATGATGTACGTCACTTTCTAAAAGTTTTTGGGGTATTTGAGTTCAATTGATACGGACTTTGCATGATGCATTTTTGAGAGAAAATCGACAAATGGATATGGGCAATTTGCCCATGTTCGTTCACAAAAGGCAGTCTGGTATCGTCGATGTTCATACACTTGCATCCAACGCATATGCATGAGCTGCCTCCCATATGCTAAGCTAAGTGTAAAATGCATGTTTCTTGTTACTGCTTCAACGGTGATGATGCCCAGGTCTCTTATCAGCGTCCATACATCCAATAGTAAGACAATTGTACGATGATTCAATAAGTAAGACAAAAGGACAACGTTCACCTCATCAAAGCTGTCCAAGAGCCCAAGGCTCCCAAGACTCAATACTTATGCTTCTTCTACCAATCAAGAAATACAGTAAGAAACCCCCCAAGAAACTGTAATATCCCTCCCAGACCCAGGGGATCCTAAATAGTCCAAGCACCAATTGAGTTTCATCCCAAAGCTAAAACTAATAATCCTAAACCTCAAAAGAGACTTGACAAGGAGCTCGAGCACCAGCCAACCCCTAGCTCTATCTCCAACACGAACTCTCCTTTCAAAACTCAATGCAAACAATAATAATACCTAATACATCCACTATTCCCACTCCTAGGAAATTACCATTTTTCCTATAAGATCTGTCCAAACAACTCAATAGGAGACTATCCACGTTATACGAATAAAATCGTATTTGTACCAGGTCATCCTCGAGACCTAGACCTATGGGTGTAAAAGAGGGCGAAGGAGTAGAGTACGAGGAGGAACGCGCTGAGCGAACAAAGAGCCCTGTATTTTGTCGCGTAGCGGCTTGGTGTTCGAAGGGTTGCTGATAAGGAATTGTCGCGCGCTGATTGGATGGCTTGAGTTAGGTGACTCGGTGGCCATTTGCGGGATGGCGCCGGTCTGGGCCTTTTTGTTTGCTTTGCTTTGCTTTGGTGGAAGCTTTGGCCGGGATTATGTAGGGCCGAGCTGCTGAGATCGTGGTGACATATTCATATAGTGGACAACTTCAAATAGAGCTTGGGAATAATGCTTTACGTGTGCAGACCTGCCAGCATGTCTCCTCGACGATACCAGCTCTCCCTCCCTCACCCCTCGGCATCATCGTCGTCGTCGTACCCGTCGTCGTCGCCGCCACCACCCGGCCACAACCCCTCCAACCCCGCCCTCAACCGCATCGTCGTGAGCTCCTCCTCCCCGTCACCGTCGTCCCCATCCCCGTCCCCATACATGTCCATATCCAGGATCTCGCCGAACAGCGCGTCGACCGCGAGCGCCCGGCACGGCGCCGTGACCAGGAGCTTGAACAGGCAGTGCCCGTAGCCGATGAGCGCGTGCCTGCTGGCGAGCGTGGTCAGCCGCGAGACGGCCTCGAGGCACTCGGTTTGCCGCGCCGAGTCCTCGTAGTAGGAGATGCCGTCGACGATGCAGAAGACTATGGCTTCGGCGGGTAGGAGGGAGAGGGTTTGCGAGAAGAGGTCGCAGAGGGAGGAGATGGATTGGGTGGTGGGAGGTTGGGGGATGTTGGTGAGGTTTGGGGGCGAGGCCCCGGGGTTGTTCTTGTTGTTGAGGATTTGGGTGATCAGTTGCGATGCCATGTTGTTCATCATTCCTAGTGGATGTGCGTCGTAGTCTGTTGGACCTTGGGGGCCGTAGTCGGTCATGTCCGCGTGCTCTCCGCAGAACCATCGCACAACGTAAGTAGCTGTCTTCTTGGTGTTGGACTGCAAAATGGTCTCTGCGAGATTGTTGCAGACGAACGAAAGCGCGGACTGTTTTTGCTCCTCGATGTCTGTTATATGCCCGTTCACTAGCAGAGATCCGGACGTCACGCTGCCGATCCACGACTGTAAGCGTTCAGAGCTGAAGAGGCTGATCACTTGGCCCTGAGAGCGGAGACTCTGTCTGAAAGCGAGGTGCAGAAGTTCTTCGCTGTCTTCAGCTACAATGTCTCTTGATGGGTCGATATCGAGATTGCTTAAAAGTGTTTTTAAAAGTTCTTTGTAATCTTCTCCATGGCTTGGTGTGGGCATAGGCGATGGCGTTCGAGAGGTCGCCACGCTTCCACTATATTCACTGATTTCTAGCTCCTGGATTCTGGGCTCCGCCGGTACCAGACGCAAAGGTGTCCCTTTGAGCATTTCAAGGACCCCGTTAAGTACATCAGCTTGTTGATGGTCGATTATTTGCCGGCGCTCTATCATCTCTAAGCGAGCTCTTTGGTCGTGCACAAGTCGCAGTAATGCCTCGTTCTGCAACATCAA
>JANIPN010137142.1:0-18074 GCA_027478595.1 Erythroxylum anguifugum
CCATCGCGCCCGATTATTGCGGCTGTAAGTCGAAATGCATCATGATCTCCCCGTCTTCATCCGGCGGCTCCACCTGCCGAAACCCGAGTCGTTCGTAGAATGTGAACGGGGAATCCTCCGGCTTCACATCGCCTTTGCCTTCCGGTGGCGTCGACATGACTCCCACCACCTTCGCGCGGGGGTTGTGCTGTCGAACGTGCGCGATCGCCATCGCCACCACCCGTCGGCCGAATCCCATGCGCTGGAACCGATGATCGATCATGAAACGCCAGATGTAGTAGGCCTCCTTGGGATCCCAGATGGCCATCATGAGGAACCCCACCATGGTGTTCTCGTCGGCGTAGATGGCCCGCACCCATGCATCTTCGGAGTAGTGGGCCTCGAGCAGGGACATCGCATTACTCGCGAGGTTGCCACGCTGCTTCTCGTGGACGGAAAGGCGGGTGACGTCGCGCCAGTTGTTCTCGTCAATCTCTCGCAGCGTCAGTTGCGAGTCTCTGCTCGGTGGTGTCATTGCGATGAAATGGCGTTCGGCCACTTTCAAGAAGCGATGGGAGCGAGCTTGTTTCCGCTTTGCGAAGTATTCAGGAGATTCAATGAGAGTCTTATATATTCGCACGATCCAAGCGGCTCAACTCTTCACGTGTTCGTAGGTGTTGAGGCTTCTTGAAATCTACAAGCGATATGTGTGCCTGGGTGGGTCTCGGCCTCCGATGAGTCACATGTTCAGTGTCATTCAGTCTCTATGCGAGCGGCTTTGACTCATGCTGACAGAAGTAGTCAAAGAACGGATTTTCATTGCCAAATGAATCTGGGATCGACTGGCAGACTATGGTGAGATGAGGACTTGAAGCTGCTGATGAACTGCAAAAGCGCGACCAGAAGAGTCAGCAGTGGATTTGTGTCATTCTGTTCCCCTCTTCCAGAGCAAGGGCCGTGTAAGGGAGTGTACTCATTCGTGTATAGGTAAAACATGACTCATCGCATTCCGCTCTAATTCAGCAGGATCTAGAGGGACTGTGATTTGACGACTACATGCCAATCTTCGAATAGTCCAGCTTCTGCGGCAGTACGTTTCACCCCACCGGATCTATTGTAGCCACTAACGAGATTGTGCACCAAATCCGCGCCTAAATATCTTGTGGTATCTTTTACGGCGATTTTCCCGAGGGTATGGTTCTTGTTTCTCCGAAGGAAATGCCCGGGGCAGCCTTTGGTGATGGAATTTAGGACTTCCCACAATTTAGTGGATATCTCTACCGTGATACCGTCAGATGATGTTCCAATAGGATAAATCAGAATAGCGAGCGCTTTCTTTGAGTAACCGCCAATTCTCAGTATACATTGGTCTTCGTTAAAGCTAAAGGAGCTAGAGAAATATGTCCATGCCATCACTCACGAGTGGTTCGGAGAGCTGTGAGTGCTCGTGCCGTTGAATCGATATTCCGTCGCCACTCAGATCGTCTACGTAACCTCCCCGAAGACCCATTTCGCCTGGATCACAGTATTCCCAAAGTTGAGCTATATCAGCAACCGCGTCTTGGTCTATCACTTGAATGCTATTAGAGCTCGACAAATGATCAAAGCTTGCCTCGGTAACGACTGGATTTGATCCAATTGGATCTGCTTCTTGCGTATCCTGATCAAGGGTCAGGGCGCTCATGCTATAAAGGAGCTGTTGCGAATCCTCGAGAAAGTTTTGAGACGTCTCTAAGTCGTTCAGTTCGGAGTACCATCCGGCTACCTCTTCCTTCATCTGTACCCTATCAATAAGATCTATAGCATTCGACCTAAGCGTTAGAGTTTCCAGCTCGTTTATTGCGCCTGAGATATCTCCTTCGTCATGACGAATTCTGGCACGAGACCAAACCAGTTTGACAGACATTCGGGATACTTTTCCACTGCTTTCGCATTTCACGAGCTCTTTGAAGCCTTGCTGGATGGCGGCCTTTGCACCACTGTAGTTAGCGTGTGATTGATATTCACTTGCTAGACCTCCAAAGTACTGAGCAATGAGAGCTGTATTCTTGAATTGAAAAAAACGTATATCGTTAATGTAAGACAACAACTGGTCTGCTCTTTCCATAGATGTCAAGGATGTGTTGCAGTTGATCTTCATCCAGCCAACAAGGCCGAACCATGTAGGGTTGCTCTCATCAAATACAAGGCTGTCAGCGAAGATGTCAAAGCCTTGATCTAAGATCGAGGGAAGACTCTTAGCCTGGACTCTCGCAAGTGCCGAGAATAGAGATTTTAAATATGGATTGACCTGGCTCAAACAACCAATGAATGTGGAGAAGGCCTTCAGTATTCTTGATACTGACTCAGGGCTTGTATCAAGTGTGAGACGGTCAGTGTCCAAAAGGAAGTTTGCCATTGTGTGGGGAGGAAGGTATTCAAGACCACTCAAGAGGTACGCTGATATCTTTGACAACGCTTTATGAGTTTCGATGGTTGATTCCCGCATATGCAGTAGGGCTACTCCATAGTAGTTCTCTCCCACCAAGCGTAATGCGTGTTCTAGTTCGGCGGACGTGAAGGTCGGTCGGAAGTCACAGTCATCACTCATATACCAGAGACCAGAGTTCCAAGAGCTTTGTATAACATTCCGTATGCTCTTAAGTACCAGATGGTGATCCTGGACCGACTGAGGGATAGTTAAATCCCAAGTGCGGATGAAACCGTGCCCAAATCGATATGCTGCGTTGATCCTCTGTAAATTCAGGCAATGTTTGGACATCCGACTCAGCTGCCCGTCGGAGTAACGAGCTCTTGCCTTCTTTATCCGATGTCTATGCATGGGGACGCGACTATGATCGCCCTTGAGTCCATGTTCCTCGATATTCGACGCATGTGTAGTAGTTTCATTGCCATCCATGTCGGAATCAGAGACTGGTAAACAGCTCCCGATTTCATGATTCGGTTTTCTCCGCATCTGAAGTCCCTCACAAGGAAGAATGATCTTGTTGCGGCGCAGATAACGTTCCATATCTTCTTTACATATTGTTTTTCCATTGGCTGTTTTGAAAGGACGAGAGTCGCCATCCTGTTGAAGCGCACGATAGTGCGCCGCGGCAGTTTCGATTGTTACACGCTTATTGTTCTTGTTGTCGAAACCCCACTGCCTCAGCTTTTTCTTCCATGTACTGAGCCTGTACGCGAGCCGTCAGTAAGCGTCTCGCGTCCTGAAGGTATCGCCCTACGAGTAACTGGGGAAGTGGTCCACTCGCTCCAGATGTGCCTTGACCTCCTTCAGCGTCATCTGTTTGTACAAGTGGCCAATCTCATCCTTGCGACGCTCCCAGATGTCACCAGCCGGACTTTGATCCTCCATATCGTCCTATCCGGCCTTTCAAAAGACGAAGCTACGGCGAGATGGATCACGAATCCATCGTGCCCGGTCTCTGCGAGAGACGGAACTGGGCGCACATAGCTTCTAGATATGGGTTGCTTCTCATACGGCGTAAGGTTGCGTCGATCATGGTAGATTAGCCACGCCGACGATGGTCGCAAATGTTGATTTCCGGGGGCCCAAGCCGACTAAAGTAAGTAGGCTGGTGGGCGTAGACCGAACCCCGCGCCGAGCCCCTACGCCCTGTCGATATGGGCGAAAAGGCGAAAGGAGGCGGAGGAAGAGGAGGGGGGGAGTAACTTCGGTGTCGCACATGAAGGGGTGGTAACTTTGGTTGCCGGCTGCCGGGAGTAACGTCGGAGTTTAGTGTTCAGCCGTAACTTTCGTTCAGCACGTGGTGGCCAATCACTGACACCAACTACCGATTCGGGCCGAGGGGGCTTCCGCACCGCCGCAGAACTCCGCCCCCCGTGTACGTGTACTCACAATGCGTAGGAGAATATCGGAGTGAGCCTAGATCCCTGTAACCACATGAGCCCAGCGATGTGCAAACATACATTGAATCAAAGAACGCCGCTCAAACAAACAGCCAGATCAACGGTCTACATATCAAACGACCCATACCAGTCAGGGCGCCCGTGCGGAGGTGACTTTGCTGTTGCTCTTATACGGATGAAGCCCTCCCACCGAAAGAGGTAGTCATTTGTACAAATTGGTGATGACGGATGGGTATGTTGCCGCTACTTGTGTCAAGAAGTAGGGCTGTCGACCCCTCTGATGGTGTCTTTATCTTGGTTGATGCGAACCGTGCTAACACTGATAGAAACATTGAACTCCGATCCGACCTCGTTCCCACCCTCGCCTGCCATCTACTATCATCTTACGGCTTACTCTATAGGGAGTATAAAGCTAACATATTTACACTCGGTGTCAGAAATAGAGCAAGTCAGCAAAGCGCAGAACGATGGTGAAAATTGGTAAGACTAGATATACCGAATAGCTTCATAATTGACGACCGCTATCCTCGGATCGATCTACCGATAAAAGAGTGGTGACGGCTAGTACAAACGACGATTTCCCAGGGAGCGAAATGGTCAGCGTGTACGAGGCCTGTGAATGAAGCTATATCCGTTTCCGCCCTGTGTCCTCCTGCTTCTTTCCAGCCCTTCGCATATCTTAATTTCCGGTACAGTCCGAGTGCGTTCCAGTAACCTCGCAGCAGGTATCAAATGCGTCGAAGTGGTCGTCGATGGAGTCGGCTCTGCAGTCATTCCCATCAAGCCTTCCGCCCACGCTTCTGCAGCAAGTCTTGGTTCGTTCGACACGGTTTTCGCCATGGTACTTGCATTTGCAGGCCTCGGCGGAGACCGCAAGGGCGGCGACGAGAAGGACAAATTTGGAGATCTGCATGTTGATTTTGGGGTTTGATGGCTCTGAAAGTAGACTGTTGGTTTGGAGGAGTGTTCTTGGGTTCTTCGAGGCAAGCTGATGAGCTGTGAGGTAGTGTCTTCTGAGGTGGAAATCGACCGGCTTTTATAGACTTGAAGTCGGCGTCTGCTAGCTAGACCTTCGTATGGATTCGCAGCAAATGAGTACTAGATACGACGCCATCAGTAGACCTGATAGTCCCAGTTGCATGGGTCGGTACTGCTCGGGTCTTGGCTTGTCACCAAGGGCAGATCCCACCTCCCCTTTGAGCAGGAATCGCGAGCACCGACCCCACATGTGGGGTACTCGTCTGCAGCTATCATTCGAGAAGGCGTGCCGCGCTCGCTATCACATCGCCATGTAACCCGAACTGGGGCTAGTCTTTAGGTCGCAGCGAGCGGCGCGGCTCGTCTGTAGTCTTGAAGCTTATTCAGTGGCTCTCCTCGCACCGGCGACTTCGGCGAGCTTATTCCGGCGTTCGGTTCGGTAAATCTTATATATCGATCTAGCAGAAAGACTTTGCCCTCTCCCGAATCCCGACAACAATAACTTCGCACACTTGGCATAACAGAGCCAATTGTCACCGAACACCGAACCATCGTGGGCGCCAGTCGAGCGCAGAGTCTGTAAACTACTCGTTTTCTTCGGAATAGAACTCGTTCTTATCTAAAGCTCGGCGAAGCTTGCCACAAAGCGCGCGCGCTGACGACGAGAGATTGACTCTCATCGACATCATTGGACTGGTCGGGGAACAGTGGAGACGAGTGGCCGGGCGCAGATACCCGTGTGAGATGTGTAGCCGACTGAACAGATCATTAATTCAAACATGTGAAAGATGCTTCTTACCGGTTATCACTTGGCTGTACTGTCCACTATACTCATCTTGAGCCGGACTTAAGATTGGGTGTTGAGAGCCTCACATTGATAACTCAATGTACGAAATTATGACAAAAAGAACAAGAATTACTATTGGGAAACAACAAGCTACCCTAGTGCGTCTAAACTGAAGTCGGGAACAGTGAGGGGCTAGAAGGGAGCGTTTAGGCTTATCTTAAATGGACTATGCTCATTGCGGATTTGACATATTGAGTGGCACAACAAGAACTTCACGAGAGGATTGATTTTCTTCGGATACTAAGGAATGGATTCAGACTGGGAGAAGTCTGGAAGAGGCCTCCTAGGAAAGCTCTGCGTGATTGACCATCCGCCTCACTGCGTACTCTGCTCGTCCATGTCCATTGCTTTGGCCAACCTCCGAACCAGTTGACGCAGGTTATCGGTAAGGACGGAACATGGCATAACTAACAAATGGGAAAGATGGGAAGCTACCCGCCCTTGGCAGCCTCCCTATAGCGTTCAGGATTAGAGACAAATCATGTTTCTTTTAAACATTGATCGTCCCGCCCTCTTGGCAGGATGCGCTACGGACCTGACCGTTAGCCGTCTGGAAGAATAGGGTCGCCGATTTGCGGATGTTAGGTTGCGGATCTCCCTTCATGGTGTTATTGTCGCAGACGTACGCCTTGCCCGCGGCGAGGCTCGCATAGACGCTGTCGTAGATGCTCTGATCGGTAATGATTTTGTTGCCGTAAACGAGGGCGAGGATCTTAAAGTTCGGGTTCGAGCCCGAGACGCGGGGGAGCGACTGCGCGTTGGCGTTGTCGTATCGCGTAAAGTTGATGTCGCCACTCCGTTCGGTGGCCACAAACAGCTGCGGCTTGTCCGGGAAATAGCTGTAGAGGATACAGACGGTCTTGACCCAGTTCGGCATCGGATCCGCGCCGACGATATTGTTCAAGTTGCCGGAAACGTACGACAGGGTGGCTGGACGGAAGTCCTTCCAGCCTTGGATGTTTTGGATCGCGGTTTTCGCATTGATGCCACCATAGCTGGCGTCCACGACGATAAGGGGAAGGGAAACGTCGGCCATTTTTGAGAATGTATAGATTGATATTGGGGTTTGGATAAAGTCTTTTGAAATTGTTTTTTGCTGCGAAGGCTAGATATGTGATACTGCTCTGGGATACAGAAGATGAGGGTCGATGGACTCCTTTATATACACGAATCTGTCCCCTTTGGAAGCCTTTGCAAAAGTCATTGCAAAGCGTCTAGATGTGCCGAGTGCGAGGAGAACGACGCATCGCGTAGGATACCGAACCTGCGTGTCGGCGGATTCCGATCAGCTCGATGGCTGCCATACGTTCGAAAGCATTCCATCGAGACGTCGACGTCGATGGACCTTGTCGGCCCCATCCAGGATTAACCCGAGCGGCATCGAAAGGCTCCAGAAACTGCCGTGAGATATTCTCGGAGTATGTCCGTGGTTATGCCTGATGCCACATTATCAGAAGTGATTGGTTCGTACACTGAAGGTGGAATGATGCTCTGTCAAAAGAGGAAGCCGATTCAGTGAGGCTGAACGCCTCGTCTCGTACATCTGCTATGGCCCCCCTCAGCTGTGGCTGTTGGACCTATGACGGTGGTAAAAACAAGCGACCGATGGTTCGTCCCAACAGCAGGCCGCGCAAGACAGCACACGATGGCATGCAGTTATATGGGAGAACGTAGGCTATGTAGCCGATGGATGCGAGTACGCCATAGCTATAGCCGTCGTCCAATGTCTACCTTCGGCCATTTCCGATTCTCAGTTCTCACAACTCACTGCATCTAAACAAAGCCACAGCTGCAATGCCCACACTCGTCCGATCTACCTAGTTTGGGCTAGTAGACCCTATCTCGAAGCTTCGCTCTGCGGCTTCCCTCCACTACCCCCTCCTTTTACTGTGCTTCTCATCTCTGTGAATTATGACTATTCTTCTATCAGAACTTATTGCTCGCTTCAGTGGTTACTCCCATCGCTATGACTCCCTTCTTTTAGTCCTCCGAACGGCGAGTGGAAGAATGGGCCTCCGGTGAGCCTTTCAATCGCGACCGAGAGCTCTTGCGTGTTCTCGTGCTGTGTATAGGTACTTTGACATCCCATGGTCTCGCCCTTTGTGTGGCGTATTGGTGGCTGAGGTGGCTGGCTGGGTGTGAGCTGAACTGATGAGGAGGAGCGAGTGCGCGCGCCTTACGCCGGGGGGGGGTACTGTGTAATTCAGATAAATATGTGGGTAAGACAAGCGAGTGGCTCGGACCGTTCGATGCGGCACCTCCCGCGTCGTACAGAGAGAGCGACGGCCGTCTCTGGATTCATTCTGGAAGAGTCCGCTGCCTGCCTGCATGCCTGCCTGCCTGCCTGCCTGCTTTGCGGTTGGGGGGGTCGGCGTGTCCCGGGCCGCGATGCCGCCGCCCGCACACACACACACACCGATCGATCCAGCCGCACGACGACTACTACCTAGTAGTTTAAACGCCCTGGTGGCCGCTGTTGCCCTACCTTTCGTCCCCCCGCCCGCTCTAGGCCTTGGCGGGCGTTAGGAGGTGGCGCCGCCCTGCTCCTCGAGCTGAATGGAACAAAAGGAAGTAGGTACTGCGACTCCGCGTTGCTCACCACGCAGACGCGCCTTGATGTGTCGGATGCCCGTATCGGTACATACCGTCCCTTCTGCCCCAAGAGCGTGAGGTGTGTTCATAGCGGCGACAGGTGCATGAGACTAGGAAAGGATGGCGGAGGTGAGAGGGGGGGACTATTATGCTTGAGGTCAGAAGAGTCATCGCTCAGAATCGGTACAATACTACCAGATTGATCGAGGGAAAGTCACGTGCGTTCCGGTTCAAACTCGACAAACGGAGCTGGCCAACGTTCATACTTCGGGGCAAGTATAGTCAGATCTATGCGGTGCGATATTCCGATCACAAGCGAGATGGTGTTGATTCCATCAAACTTTGATCATGGTGTGTCCAGTTCCATGTGATACTATTGGCACCCGGGGTACTACCTATCACCAGGGTGTGATGAATCTTGCACACAAGTCGCAAAGAGTTTCGCGCAGCGCGTCACCATCCACCTAGGCTTCCCACCTCTCACTACCTCGCTGGCTGTTATTCCTTCGGGGGGTCACTTAGGACCTAGCGCGTGTTCACATTACTAGGATAGTTTCCATGCAGCACACGATGCACACCTGCTACGAGAAACTGATCCTTTTTCTGGGCATGCAAATCCCGAAGATTTTGCTCGAGGGGGCTCACGTGAGACTGGAACTTTAGAACGGCTGAGTAATCTCGGCCAGAACGTATGGCTTTCAAGTAACGCTACCGTCCCAGACATCAGAGTGAGATCTAACATCGAACTACCACCTAAGGCATGGACGAGGCTTCTCGATCTCAGAACGCGGTCCATCACGGCATTCTCCATCCAAGACCCACCCCCTTTTGTAGCTGTCTCGCACGCATGGGACCAGCAACATTTTCCCATCGATCTCAAGCACGACACTTCTTCTACTGGTGGCATGAGGATGATTGAGGCGTGGTTATCTATCTCAGGCCATACCTCGTGTTGATATCTTTAGATAGATACTTGGTGCATTTGATAACAGGAAGGCTGATGGAGTCAGGTTTTTTCACTTTCTTTAAACAATTAATAGGAGGTTGAATATGTACGATTAAAACACAAGCTTAAATAACGGAAGCTACTCGTTTCTTGTACAGTTTACGCATAACACTCTGCTGAACTGATTAAATATCTCTAGATCTCCCAGGCAAAAATGTTAAAATATGTGAAGAGTACTCAAGAGATCAGAGTATCCGCCATTACAATCACCCGAGAGCTTCAAACAATCAGAGTAGCCAAGCTTCGACTGCATATAGTGCATATGATACTCATTACAATACACGAACTACTAGAAGACTACCTCCGGTTCTTCTCCGCCAGCGTTGTCAAAAGGGTCAATAGGATCGGTATCGGCTCAGGCTTGGGTTCAGCAACAACGTGGGCCACAAATTGCTGCAGTCCCACTACAACCAAATCCAAGAAATCATCCACATCCATGACAATATAGAAATTTGGGTCATGTCCATCCATAGCGTTCCACATCGTCACATTGACGGTGTTTGCTGAAGGTTCCACTGCCGACTGTCCGTGAGCGAATGAGTTTCGGATGCAGTCGGCAAACCAGCCCTCACGTGCTGACTTAGGGGGGTTCCAAGTATGAACAATCGTTTTTGGATATTTGTTGAGAAATGTTGTCTTGTTATCATAGTCGTTGAGGCCGAAAGCAGTGCTCGTATTAAGACCGTATTGTGTCGCTGTCTTCTTGTATCTCTCATATGGCAGAACGAAACAAAAAGTCCCTATCGCTGAGAAGTTCATAGGTGTCATTGCCTTGACAATGCTCCTAGCCGCACCTTTAGAGAGCCTGGCAGTATCCTCGATATTTTCAGCGATTGCTGCAATCGCGGCTCCTTGTTCGAGGTAGAGACTTATAGATCCAACGGCTTCTGCAAACATAGGCCCAGCCTCTTTCTCGCTGACAGGGATCCAAGGAGCCGCCATTGTTCACAATGGTGCTTGTGAAGTTATTGACTAGCGATATTTTGGTCTTTCACTGAGGTTTTCATAAGTCTGAGAAGGACAGAGAGTCTACTCAACAGGAAATGAGCTATGAACTCTTGGTACGGAAACACCGTAGATTGCACTCAACGAACTGACCACCGAGTGGCTATGTGTGGACCAAAAATCAGTAGAGGCACAGAACAGAGGTTATCTTGTGAGCTGAGGCTAACTCGGAAGGCACGTCATTTTAAATTGGGCCTGGGCCACAATACAACGGACAATTTTGAGTATGATATACTGTGGTCGGGGTCATAAGTAATGTAAGGAGGGTATATTAGCACAGCCACTTTAGCAAGCTAAACCGTAAGTTACACCAATTACGCTGATTCTGGGCAAGCCACGCCCAAGAGGATATCTTACCGTCGGGCTTTGCGCTATAAGTTTCTAAAAAAACTAACAAAATTCCAAAGGGGGGAGGGTAGATATTATTAAAATTACGCTAGTGCGAAGCCAGCGCTCAAATCCAAATGCAAGTACGCCGTAAGTTACCTACCCAGAACCTGATGCTACTAAACTCCAGTCCTGGGCAGCCACGATCCACTCAGCCAGCCACGAGCACAGCCTAGCTTTGCGATTAGTACACGTCACTATCGCACCTACCTACGATTCACCTATCCCTCACGATTCAGCCAACCATAAGCAGCAACAGATATGCTTTCGGTTTCGGACCTCTTCGGAAGACCCCCGCTGATTAACCTTCGGTTAACACAAGGAGCGGGTATGGTATAGCATTAACACACGACCTAAGCCGCCACGAACATCTTGTAGAGCAAGTAAGATTTTAGTTATGCAGATTCAATGCCACTCAGCTCCACCGGGCACGGAGCATTGGACCAAGTAGGGTGAAAAGGTCCTTGATACCCTAGACTGAGAATGCGTCGTATGTGGTTTACGGAAGGCCTGACCAAAAAGGAAAGATTCTCCCGATATCTGCATCCTCGATGCACCACTATCCCACATTTGATTTCTCATCCCCTAAGTACTGTTATCCCTGTCTGCACAATCTACTGTCCCCTCCTCCCCCCTAACACACAAAATTTCTGAAGGTTTACTAAAAAATCCGTCACTAGCGTCAAACTCTTGAAAAGATATCCTTAAAAGATGGTAGATAAAAAATTAGTCAATGTTAATACTATTCGACTCGTAGAGAGCAGTCGATTCCAGCTCTCTTATCCAATTTTAGAGAGAAATTTATAATCATTTCTTATTAAGAAATAAGAAAAACGAAAGGGGCGCTAGTATACCCTCCTAACATTACTTCATACTTTGACCGCAGTAATCCAGAATGTGGCGGCAGCCAAGACAGCTGAAACCGATAACAATAGCGCGCCTTTAGTCTCGGAACTACGGAAACGGATTCCCGAAGTGTCAGCACAGCTATGATCAACATCCCCACTTAGCATGACTGCGCCAGTCTCTAGGTCACAGTGTCTCAACTCGCTTCCTAGTAGAAAAGTTATTGACCGGGCGTCTTGGAGGCCGCGGGACTCGGTTATCCATTCGCCAGTGGCAAATTTGTAGGTACTGGTGTATACCTTGACCATTGGATCCAACTCCAATGTCTCGACCACGGTTTGGACATCACACACATCAACGTCAGAGGAAAGAGGATCAGCCTCAAGGTTTGCTTGGAACCACCATTGCAGTGTGTTGGACGGACGGTAGTTTGCACTCATATTAAACCCAAGCTCTGTGGGATCCTGGAATATCTAGTGGGGCGAGTCAGCCAATGAGCAATACAGGGACTATGGAGGGAGGAGAGGAAGAAGACTACATACAGGCTGGTAGGTGACCTCTATGTCCTTGTTCTGGACGCCAAGCACCACATAGACACCCTTCCCATCGTCCCGTGCGTAATTATTGCGACCGATCGTTAGGTATCCCGACTTGGGAGGTAGTGTGGATTTCTCGAAGAAGCCGCCAGAGCCTAGATCCCAGACCTCGCCGATCTTGCATGGCTGCCATTTACCAGCGACTTGTACTTTGCCCTTTTTTAGCCCGCTGCGTGCCCAGTTCAGGGCATATACCAGTGGCTCCTCCCAGGTGATGGGCATATGGGGGGAAAGAGGCGAAATTCTCCAGACCAGGTTAGTTACTGGGTTGCCGGCCACATCAAGTATCGGCCGGGCGACATATAACATATGCTTGCCTCGTAGCAGGGCAGCTAGATCAACGGGATCCTCGTAGAATTCGACCGTGCGGTAGCCAGAGGCCATTTATAGGATCGGAAACTCAATACCTGCGGTTCTTTGGAAAAGGTATGTAGACGAAGGAGGCAATTGACGTGGTGGAGGTCAAGCACAGGAGTAGATAAGAGCAAAATAAAACACAGCTAGTTACACCTAAGTGTGTAATCAACTAGATTTTATAAAAGGAGTGAACGAGCGAGTGTGGTAAGTTCGCCCCAATAGAATACCTTATCCCTGTTGCTTCCAACCTCTGAGCCTAGGCCTGTTGATTGATTCCGGCACACGCTAGCCCGCTAGTCCGCTCGAACCATCCAGACCCAGCCACCCAGAAGTCCAGCCTCGTATTGCTCCCCAAATAATCCTGTATGCGATAAACGCGCTTACAGTGCAGCGTCCTTGTCCCTATGGCGATGTCAGTCCTCGTAAATGCCACCACCTTCCTCACCAATTTAACTATAGTTGTCCTCGGCGCCATTTATTCTCAAGGGACATGTATAGAAGGAGGAGGGTCTTGTGGGGCTGGGCCGCTGGGGTCACTTACGCTAGAGCATTGGTATGCCACGACCCATCGGCAAAACTGTACGCGCTTATCATACGGAAATTTTCAGTTGAGGGCTGTTTGGCTGAGAAGTTACCCTCGCCGTTGGAGCTGGTGTGATTGGTGAACATAGTTGAGCTGCGAGAGCCTGCCGAGTACCACCACTCTAACTTCTCCTGAGGCTGGAAGGATGCGCTCATGTTGAAACCAAGCCCTACTGGATCCACGAAAATAGGTCGAAAGCTCATACCTTCCTTAACTCCGATCACTATGCGGATACCCAGGGGCGCAGTCTGCGGATTCTTGTAATTGTTGGTCCCAATAGCAATGTAGTCGGGTGTGGGCGCCTTGGTTGACTTTGTGAATTGGCCCTGGGGGTTAATATCAAAGATCTGGCCCAACTTAGCTTCCTGCCACGACCCGCCGACGGCCACAGTCACACCATCCGCAAACAGCTTGGCCGTCCAGTTGATACCGTATTTTGGCTCCCAGATGACGTCGGTTGTTGGCTGGATGATATCAGACCGCCAAATAACATTGAAGTGCAGCTCTGATACAAGTAAGATGCCAGACAATGCGGAAGAGTAAACGATGGAAACTTACTGCCATTGGAAATGACACTCTTAGCAACTTGCAACTGGTAACCGCTCGCAGAAAGGGGTGTCATATTGGTTTCGTTGACCGTAACGCGAAGTTGGCGCTCATTTTTGTTCGAGATGTCGGCCATCTTACAATGTGAGAAGACGATTTGTCGACTTTGAGACTGGCAATACTTTAAGCTAGTGTATGGAGATTGCAGAAAGTTTCCTTGTAGATTGTGTGTAGAGCGATGGGGATGATAGATCAAGAATTCATGTCCGATCAATAATGCTCGCTTTATATACTTTTACTCACCCCTCCAAAACCGCAGGTAGACAAGCACCATTCCGCACATTGCTTTCCGTGGCCCAATCTTCTCCGCTAGCTGGAGGCTTTGATCACTACAAAAGCTGCAAATGTAGAATGGTCAAGATCCCATACTAAACACGACTCGCATAACTAGCTAATCTTCAAGCTACAATAGATCTAGACCTCGATCTATCGGATGAAGCAGTATTGTGGCTAGCTGAAGAGTTTAAGCCATCTCCACAATAGCACGGAGTCTCCGAACTTGGTACAAGCCATGTAAAACGAAGGAGCTGAAGATGGCGCGCTACAGAATGAATCCTTGCTTACTCGGCTTACGCTACTGCGAAACCCCAGTATGCCAATGCATTGGTCCAACGCATATGCTTATGCGCCAACCTTGGTAAGTCTGTACGCGAGGACTGCCGTTTAGGCTAGTCTCTTATTGTAGGAAGCGCCTGGTCCAGATGTTAGACCACAGCTGAAAATCGGTCAAAATATTTTGCGCTTGTCTGACTAACTGAATCCCGACCTCATTGATTCCTTTACCATTGTTGACGAAAGAACGGAATCATTGTGTCTTATCAAACCTGCAAAATGCCATCTGCAATAGTGCCGCTTGACTTCATCAATTCAATCACAACGCCGGAGCTCGCGCATCGCCTGTACGATCATCTCGTCAATCCCATGCGAAACTATTTCAACCTAGGGCCAGCCATTGCATGGAACCAACTTGGACCGGTACCTGTGGTGACAGCAGTGTCGGGTTTGTTTGCTGTTGCGCTTAAACCCCAAGGAGTCGCAGCTCTCAACTCTCTTACCGCTCCTAGCTTGACAGCGACGCTAGGTTCATCGGCAACTCCAAACGTTTTCTCCCACAAAATAGGAATACCAGTTCCAGCATTACCAGAGAACTTGGCTAAGGATTTGCAGAAGCTACAATTAATGAAGCCGACATTCAATGGCAAAGAGAGGCCAATACCATGGCAGATCATTGGTGACCTGCACTGGACACTTGAGGGAACAGATCCAAAGCAGGTTGCGTACACTTGCACGACGTCGATTGAGATATACGTATTGCAACAGGAAATTGCAGAAATCTACGCAAGCGGGATACCAATTGCACTCCTACGCGATGCATATTACCTGCCCGCGTGGATGCAAAGCGATGAAGCGGACTGGATCGCCTTCGCAGTGCACGCTCTAGCTTTAGATCCACGCTTGGAGTACCGCAGTTCGAATGGGACTTTTCGATATATAACTCTACACCCCAACGTGGTTGATTTTTTGGCAAACGATGGAAGCATTACATGCTGGCTCGACCGTTGGCTCGCTGAACTCAAAACAACTACGTTTACACAAAAGAAGATCCCGGTCGGTTCATCTGATGTAGCGGCACTCACACAGCTCATAGCCAGCCTGGGAACAGGGTCGGACACAGAAATGCGCATGTACTACATGTCACCATTCGGTTTCATCAAACCCACCAAGCTACTAGGTCGACATCCGGACAAGAGCGATCCAAACTACCCTGACGCGACCTGCAACAATCCAAATTACAATACTCAGAGTCCGTATGGAGGTGTATGGAACGCGGTCATGAACTGTGACCAAAACAATGGTAGCCGATCTGCTTTTGATGATCATATGTGGCTTGCACTCATAGGAGACAGCGTACAGGCTCTGGATGCTAGCTGTGGTCCGCACCTTGGAACGAAGGACATAGATGCATATATTGCAGCCGCTTTGGATACGGAAACTACGCTTTACAAGGATTACCCAACTCGCTTTGCTATGGGCGGAAGAAGCAGTATCGTGGATTCTGTTGGAGTCAGTGGTTTGGCTTCATCTTGTTCTTTTATGAACATTGCAACTGGTTCGTTGACAGAGCATCTTGCTAATCAATTCAACAACAAAGGTACCTGGTCTGGTCCGTACGTCGCTGCGACAGGAGGTACTGGAGATCTCATAGCAACATGGACCCTCCAACCGTCAGTGGATTCAACTGAGTTGATTTCCATACAGCTCTTCGCTCATCGAGATCGGATGGCTATTGCTCAACAATACAATCGTATACGCGATTCTTTGCTCGGTTGGGTTGATCATATCACTTCTATGGAGAATGACGCAGTCCAAGGAAGCGTGCGAGTCTTCTACAATGATAACGAAGGCGGAATTAACCCAATGTATCTCGTTACCATCGAGAGTCGCGTATGTAAGTCCCAGCAGACTCAAGCGCTGTCTCAAGATCTTCAAAACATCCTCAATAGTACCCTAGCTTGGATGCGAGGCCCAGTTAAGTACAGCGAAACCGTTACAACCACACCTTCAACAGCAATCGCCGTTGGCGAGATCCAAACAGTTACTCTCGGAAGAACTGTAGCGCAGGCCACATCTTGGGGTGGCATTGTGGTACGAACACCACGTATGGTAGGTCGCATATCCTGAACCCACTTACTTATAGCTAATGAGTAGAATTTTCAATTTCTCGATGTCACATTGAGTGATCCAGTAAAGGGCGATTCGCCTTTGAATATTCGCCTTCTCGCCCGTAAGAAGGGTTTCGAAACCATTATAATCACTCTTTTTGGAAAGAATCTCGATCCAGATGTGCAATACGTCAAGTTAGAGGTTAAGTGAAGATTAGGATATATGATAAAGTGCCGTAGGCATGAATGACATCTCGTAGGAATATCTTTTTTTCACATGAAGCCGAACATATTCGACGAATGTTTGATACCATGGCTTGGGGCTGGCTACCCTGAACCGCAAAAGGCAAATTTGGCAAGGATGCCTTGTTAGAGAGAACCAGGTCTTGGCGTTATGATCTCATGCTCGCTGATTTGAGGCAAATGTGCTCGTTGTTCTCATGCATTTCACTAGATCCAAAATGAATAGATCTCGGACGCAGAAGTTCTCTACTGCTGTCGGCGTGCTTAACGCAACGGTGCGTGTCCCCTAGGGTGTTATATGTTCATGATGCCTGCTCATATCTAGTAACAGGCCCCGATTGGTGATCTAGAGGAGAAGGAAAAGAAGAAGAAGTCGCAGTGGCTAGGTCCACTGCCGCCGCGCTACTTCTGAACATGGGTCACATCTTCATACGTGCGGGCGTAACACGGTAAGCCCGTTCCAACACGGCAGAAAACAGCCGAATTCTAGCCCCAGATATCTCACTCGAAAGTTCTCGTAGTCAATTCACATGGATCAATTCGCATGACTATTCCTCAAAGAAGCTTTATACACTCACTCTCGCCGTGATTGTCCAGAAGCTCGATCAAATGCATTCAGCCTATCTCCAATGCCTCGCTACCGGTGTCAGGCCAGCTCCCAGTCCCACTCGCTCAGACTCTAATCCTCGCTTTGCGTCACAGGCTTGCGAATTCAGGTCAAGACCATGCGAACGACAAACAAGGGCTCACTACTACTACTAGGGCAAGCGATCTGGCGAGCCGGCTGCTGCATCCCTTACCAACTTCACCACAACTTGTAGCGGCCGTTACACCTTGTTCCAACCTTTTCCCCACACACCACCCCTAACGTCATGCTGATATTATAGCTAGCCAAATAGGCGACGCCGCAGAATCATTATCATCATTGAGGGAGTATCCATAGATAGATATTTACTGTCTCCGATGATTATCTTCACAGAAAAGCACTGTTGATCTCTATGGTGCTTACGAAAATCATTCTCTAAAGGTCTTGTTCATAGCTATGAACGGGCTGTTTACGAGCTTTTGAACATCGTCGGACATTAGCTCCCGCAACGGAGCTACCGCAACCCAGGTACGTACCACACGGCCAAGCCATGATCACGGTGATTTCGAACGTGAACGGAATGTTCTTGCTCACACCCTGAACACTTGAACGCCCGGTTATATAGACCCATGCGACCTCTGGTCACCGTGTAGAGTTGCAGCAACGTCTGAACAACGGAGTGGCGGCGGCTGGGTTTGGCCTAGACGCTTCTGGCCACTGCGCATGGATGCTCTTGGCCGTTTGTGGCGGGACCTGTGTCAGCTGAGTCGGGGGAGGTCTCCAATTTCTGGCCCTCCCCCGGCCAAGCAGCGCTGCGGGTGGCATCTTGGCCGCATAAGTCAACGTTTTGTGCAAGTTGAATCAGCCAGCCTTTGCCAGCCTTTGCCAGCCACCAGGAATGCAGCAACGGGTCAGAGTCGGAAAGTGGAA
>JANIPN010137641.1:0-18061 GCA_027478595.1 Erythroxylum anguifugum
CGATCGTCACGGCAATGCCCATCACGGCCTGCACATGGCGTCGCTGGCCGGCGCCTCGGTGCTGATGCGCAAGCCGACCCGGCGCTGACATGGACGTCATCGACTGGTTGTTGGCCGGCGACCCCGCCGTCCGCTCCGCCGCCGAATTCATCGTCCAGCGCGAGAGCCGCCGGGCCCACAAAGAAGGCCGCGCGCCGCAGCATGATTCGAAATTCATCCGCGACGAGCTGGCCGCGTTCCTGCTGGCCGGCTACGAGACGACGTCGACGGCGGTCAGCTGGGGCCTCAAGTACCTGGCCGCGTACCCCGCGGTCCAGGCGACGCTGCGGCGGAGCCTGCGCGGCGACGGCGTCCCCACCGCCGAGCGCCTGGCCAAAGGCGACTGGCCGTATCTCGACGCCTTCATCGCGGAGAGCCTCCGCCTCTCGACCGTCGCCCCGGCGTTGAACCGCACGGCGACGGTCGACACGGAGCTCCTGGGGTACCACATCCCCAAAGGGACGGACGTCTTCTTTCTCGTACGTGGCGCGCCCCGTACGTCGCTGTGTTGACGGAAATACAGGTCACCGGTCCCAGCTTCACGGCGCCGGCGCTCCCGATCGACGAGGCCAGCCGGAGCCAAACATCAAGGGAGTGGCGCGGCGACGCGGCGCGCTGGGAGCACGCCGACCTCGGCGCGTTTCGCCCGGAGCGGTGGCTCGTGCGGAGCGCCAGTGGCGATCTCGCGTTCGATCCGCGCGCCGCACCCATGCAGGGCTTCGGCGGCGGCGTGCGGAGCTGTTTCGGTACGTCTCTCTCGCACCGAGGACAACACTGACGGCCAGGCAAAAAACTGGCGTATCTCGCGCTGCGCATCATCTACGCGCGGCTCGTCCTCCACTTCGACCTCCGAGCGCCCCCCGGCGATCTCCAGGAGTTCCGCGCCGCGGACGGCTCCACCCACCGGCCGCAGACGTGCCTCGTGGCGCTGGGCGATTGCCCGGCGTGACGTCCACAGTTACAAAGCCACGCCATCAGCGCGAGCATCCGCCGGAGCGAACCGCGACGGCGTCGATGGTGGGTCGGTGGGAACGACGTCGATCACGCCGACGTCACCGCGCCTGCATCGACCCATGGGTGCATCCATCGGTCGACGCACCGAGCGGCGGGCCACGACCGCTCGCGTGGACGCGCGTGCCGGCGAACGTCCGATCTCCATGCCATCCTCGTGCCGCAGTCGGCGACGGAAGCACATCCGGTTCCTATCGAAGGTCGTGCCAGATGTGAGATCCGTGCCGCGTCACCCGAGCCGCGGCGGTGGCATCCCGAAACGACGTGAGTAACATGCGATGGCCAACGTCCGATGCATCGTCAGCCTGAGCTGGCACGAACGCGTCCCTTTTTCGTTTGTACTGCGGAGGAGACCGTGATTGCGCCGTTGGTGCGATTGATAGTCGTAGTACCAGGAATATGATGTAGTAACACGATGGCAAAATCGAAAGTATGGCCCATCCGTCGACAATCGGTCAACGCTCAAATAACTTGGGCAAAGACAAGTAGATACTTTCTATCCTCATGGCCTTCACCTTTGCTGGGCGGGGCTGTTGGCCACGGTTGCGTGGACCCTCGTGTGAAGGAATGTACTCTACACTCAAGGATGGCGAGAAAGTCTGTCTGCGAGCTTGCCCCGTCGATGATGAAACATGGATGTTGAACGGTCCCTGCATTTGCTAGCAGCCTCAGGACGTTTGGGGAAACGCAAAGCAGCTTTAATTCGGTGTGAAAGTTGGCATCGGTACAAGTAGTGGCAGCAGCGGGCACACGACGACGACGACCCCCATCGTCTCCCCTTCCCTCACACCCTCACACCCTCTCACTCAGACGACGGAAGAATGGCTCGCCTATGCCCTACACCGCTACAGTACACTGGGGGGCCCGAGAGGTTCATGATCGTCGTCGTGCAGAGAGCCGTTGTGAGCCCGGCTAACGGTCCGATGGTTTCCCCGCTGCGGCTGAACCGAGCCCCGGGCCTTAAATCAGGCGCCCAGCCTTGGCTCATTCAGGCGCCCTGCCTCCAGGGTTTGGTGACATTACTATATAATGGAACGTGTGACCATCGTCCGTCCGTCAGTCGGTCAGACAACAACTGACCGAAGGGCACACCGACGGAGGGATATCGATGAGACTCCCCGACGCGGACCATCCACACATGCGGTGACGCATCGCTCCCCGTCATCGAGTGATTGTCCGCTCCACACGCCGGCAGTTCCCTCCGTCCGCCAGCCAGCCAGCCCGCTCGCTCGCCATCATGGCGGCTCCCTCCGCCACCCTGCCCGTGGTGCACCTGATCGGGAGCGTCCCGCTCGACAGCGCCGACGCGGTGTTCGCGACGCTCGGGGCCGCGCTCCCCGGGCGCCTGCGCCGCATGCCCGACGGCGAGACGGGGATCCGCCAGGACTTCTGCGGCTGGCAGTACGCGAAGATGCCGACGAAGATCCTGAAGCCGGAGATCAACCCCGCCGCCAGCGGCGACTACGACCAGACGAGCCGGCAGCACGGCGCGGCGGCGGCGGCGGCGGACCTCACGCTCGCGGACTTCCCGCCGACGGAGTACGACACCGCCAACATCCAGTCCTATTATAAGTTTAAGAAGCTCCGCGACGCGGGCACGATCCCGGCCGGGACGCGCTTCCAGGTCTGCCTGCCGACGCCGCTGAACAGCATGGCCTTCTTCGTCGACACTTCGTACGTCGACGCCGCGGAGCCGCTCTACACCCAGCGCATGCTCGAGGCGCTCGCGACGATCCAGAGTTCCATCCCCAAGGAAGACCTCGCGATCCAGTGGGACATGTGCGTCGAGATGTGCCACATGGAACACGGCTACGGGCAGCGCGACGATTTAGTAGCGATGGCGCCGCACTACGCGCCCGTGCTCGAGGGCATCTTGCAGCGTAACGGGCCCCTCCTCGCGGCGGTCGATCCGGCCGTGCCGATGGGCGTGCATCTCTGCTACGGCGACTACGGCCACCAGCACTTCGTGGAGCCGGTCGACACCGCGCTGCTCGTCGCGCTGGCGAACGGCCTCCAATCGCAGCTCCCCCCGGGCCGTATGCTCCAATGGGTGCACGTCCCGGTGCCTAAGTCCCGCACCGATGCCGCGTACTTCCAGCCGCTGCGGCACCTGACGCCCGACCCGGCCACGACCGATCTCATCCTCGGACTCGTCCACGCCGGGGACCTCGACGGCACCCAGGCCCGCATCGCCGCCGCCGCCGCCGTGCTCGGGCCCGGGCGCCGCTTCGGCGTCAGCACCGAGTGCGGCCTGGGCCGGACGCCGCGCGCCGAGCTGGACGACATCCTGCGCATCTGCCACGCGGTCACGCCGGCACCATGAAGCCGTCCCCCGGGGGCACCGAAGAGCACCGCGTCGAGCGCGGGACGCCTCCATGATGATCCGTGTGGGCGATCCGACACGCATCGCGCATCGCACGGAACATGCCGTTCCATCCGCGTGTGCTATTCTTCCGGAGGCCCTCCATGCCCCGGTGTGGCGGCGTGGCGGCGTGCGGTTCCGAAAGGTGGTTTTTCCCCATTAGCGTATATATGGTTCCTCGGGTTACCACTGCCCTACGTAGCATTCATCGAATTCCAATCACAATCACCTTCCTCCTCCCTCCAAAAAAAAGAAGGAGACGGTAGATCAGTGTGACATGATCGATGGCAGCCCGTAGCCCCAAAACGCTTCGACCAATGAGCCAGCTGATCACGAGCATCACACTGTTGTATCCTTGTCAACCTGATGGCGTAAGCACACGCCGTGGCGATATGATCACCATCACCAGTGGGCGATATGGGTCGTCGATCCTGGATGCACGAAGTTGCCACGTCCCTCTCTACGCCCAACCAGTTGCCGCGCTGCCTGCCGCATCCTTCGGTCTCGAGCGGAAAGACAGACGGAGGCAGATTCACGGCCTGAGGAGACTTTTCTCCGAAAAGGAGGGCCTATGCAAAAAGCTCCACGAAATCTGCATGCATGCACACACTGCCCATGCTATGCACCGCCTCAGCTTCACCGAAACACGCCATACAATAATAGAGGCTGGCTGAAGTGCGGCGCGAAACGCCTTAAGGAACGCCGAGTGGGGCCCTCAAGAAGGAGCGGGGACATCTAGATGTCTTTTACTCTCCGGCAGTAATCTTGTTCCATATGAAACTACAGCAGGCAGATTCTTGCTGTAGACTCACCGGAGAGGAATACTTAGACGTTGCGAGTAAAATCCTCTTGATGACGAGGATGTCTTTCGAATCCCGATGGTACCGACCCGGCCTACCAACCAGAGATTATGTCACGGATCGGGCATTGTACTCGTATGCGAAGAATCCCCAGTGTGAAAAGTTGTTAACGTTCTCCAACACTTTTATCGGCGATTTCCTCGCGGGTGCCCTCGTGGCTTCTCGCTTCCGACTTGGTCTGCATGATCTTCCATTGGTACGCGAGCGTAATAAGATGATCTCGAAACAAGGGTTCTTGGGTGCTTGCCCTTTGATACTCCGATCGGAGATCACATCGTTCTCTTGAAGGGTGGCAAAGTGCCTTTCATACTGCGATCCACACCCAACACGGGAACTTGTGAACTTTTCGGTGATGCCGACGTTCATGGAATGATGCAAGGGGAAAAGTATCAACCGGAAGAACGTGTCCCTATCACATTAGTTGAGAAAGTCGGTTTTCCAAGCGAATCAATTTGTGAACTCGCTAATCGATATGATATCGCAGTAGACCTTCAAGATACCCCCACTATTCTCTACCCTAAATCCTAACCTCTCCGAAACCCATTCCCATCTTAGGCCCTGAGCCAAGCAACCCCGATTCCTCAAGCAATGAGTCAACAAACCGGAATCAACTCGAAACTACATATAGCCTCAGCGCTCCCTGGGTGGCTCGAAACCGACAAACAGGCGGAATAGACCTAAGTGACGGACCTTCGATCTCCTCGGAAGGGTGAGAAATATGGTAACCTGTAGTGAAAACCTACTAGATCTGGATTACTTAAGTTAGCTAGTCGAATTTACGCTCTCGCTTCTCGGCTTAGTCTTATCTCAGTGTGCACTATCACTACTCAGACGCCGCTCCGGGTGCTCACCCCGTTACTCACTCTATATCTTTACTATTTAGTCTATTACGGGAGGATAGCGTATATATAGGAGTTCAGTGTGGTATGGTATTCAATAAGTTCGATAAAGGAGAGAGAAAGATTCAATATAGAAGTCGCTAAGTAATATGTGGACGTTAAGCGTAGAGAGCTTAGATCTAGGACTCGTCTCTAACAAAGCTGCGTCTTTCCGAAATCTTCTACGTCGGACACTATAATTATCTGTATGCCCTACTCTGTCATATCTCGGCGGAGCTGTAACCGGATCTGATTACGTAGAGATAATCGCGTAACAAACGCTTTAGCTAACTATAAGAACGAGTATAAGAACTAGCCACTATATTAGTACGACCAGAATAGCGATAGGAGAGCTGACTAATAGTAAGTCTAACGAAGTTGCTCTGGAAGGCTAGGCCGCCGCTTACGATAGTGGATCCAAATTGTAGTCCTTCTTAGCGGACGGGCGCGGCGTGATGACTAGATACGCTAGTAGGGACCGCTGACGCTGTCTAATCTATTGCGCGTTATCGATATGACTCTAATCGATAGTGAGATGTGTCGGAAAGGCTGATTTTATCGGCGCCCTAGAACCTGCTATGAAGATGTTAAGGGGTTGCTGGATGTTACGAGGTGCTATTAGTATTATACGTCGGCGTAAGTTTCCTGTGGGCAGTGTCTATATCGATCTCATGGAGTTGTTGCGTCTGAGATATTTTCCTTTGGATTATAGCGCAATGCATGAGAACAGCGAGCCTATTTGCCTCGAATTGACAAGTAGGAGATCGTGTGAAATTGCAAAGAAACGCCAAGACTTCATTCTCTCTAACAAGGCGTCCTTGCCGAATTTGTCCAGGGCCTAGCCGACTGGCCAAGTAGATAACACTATAGTCCTGTGCAAAGATTGTGCTTGTTAATCGGGCGACAGAGTATGGTCAGAGCAGCTTTCAAACTCACAGAAAAGGCCTCCATCCGGGTTCCATGACGGATTTGCACCAATCGCTGTAACCCAGATGGATAAATTCTCCTATCAAAACCTCGATGAAAACCTCGGAGAGATCCGATTACTAAAACTCTCACGTTATCATCCGGATCAAGGCTTACCACTGGAATGTACACTTTTCCATGTTCCGATCAGAGAGGCACCAATATACGATGCTATATCCTACTTTTGGGGCGGACCTACGGTGCCAACTCAGTACATAAAGATCAATGATTGTAAAATGGCAGTTCGACAAAGCGTGGTTGATGCATTATGTGGTATTTGGCATGATTTCAGCTGCCAAACTGTATGGATCGATGCGTTATGCATAAATCAAGAACACATTCACGAACGCAACTTACAAGTGCCCCGCATGGCCGAGATCTACCGAAACGCAGAGCGAGTTGCTGTTTGGCTAGGGCCGGGCACAGTGGCAAGTGACCGTGTCCTGCAGTTTCTTCGTACGAACTCAGCTGCCGTGCACTGCCGGGATCGTACCCTTATTTCGGACGAGACTACGTCTTCGATCTGGAGACCGCTAGTTGAAGACATACTCTCGCGCGAGTGGTGGGGTAGACTCTGGATCGTTCAAGAAGTTGCAGTTGCGCGCAAAGTCGATATTTATTACGGAAGCTATTCTATACCTTGGGAGCACCTAGGGACTAAGCTAGTTATATTAGAGACCCGGGATCTAGGGGCGGATCGGAATTTAGAGCGGGATCGACGATATTATAGATATCAACTATAATAATTTAAATAGCTATTACTCGCTATATATAGCTTATATAGATCTATAAATTGAATATATAAATTATTATAGTTTTATCTATATATTAATAAAGTTATAGATTCTAATAGCTCGTTCTCGCTAAATTATAGATCGATAGAGTCTATCGATCTAAATTAATATTATTTTATAAATAATTATTAATTAAATACTAATTAGAGTTTAATTTAATTTAAGATTATAGAGTCTAATTTCTCGTTTTATAAAACTATTAATCTCTAAATTTCGCGATTTCTCGACGATTATAGCGAATTTAGATAATTTTTTCGCTAATAATTAGTATATTTTTATCGATTCGGACTCTCTTTTTTAAAGAATTATATTTATTATATAATTTTTTATTTAAACGCTTTTATAAAATTATTAAATTAATTATTTTAAATAATTTATTCGATCTTTTAATTAGTTTTTTAATTATAATTCGATATATAGATATAGAATTTTCGATAATCGCGATATCGAGAATTTTACGATTTTTATTTATAGATATCGATATATATATTCGATTTAATATTTTTATAGATCTTTTCGATATTCTTTTATATATTTTCGACTCTTATAATATCTAATTTTAATAACGATCGTAATAGAATAATTCGATATCGGATTTTTTCTATTTATTCGCGATATTCGATATTATATAGACTATAGATCGAATTATATATAGTATATTTAGAAAATTATATTTTCGAATCTTATTTAAATCTTATTAATATCGTTTAATTATCTTTTATTTATATTATCGCGAGAAAGATCTAAATAAATTTATATTAAGCGATTAAATAAAATATAAAATATATAAAAATATATAGTAAATAATAATATTTATTTATTTTATATAATTAATTATATCTTCTTCGAAAGTACTCTATATACTTTTCGATAAAGTTATATTAATTAATTCGATATATCGAAACTTCTCTCGCTATTATAGTATTTTTATTATAGATATCTTAGATACTTATAATTACGGATACTCTCCGAACGGTATTTTAGTATAGCTTATTATAGATACGGCGACTCGATTAATTTTTCGATAGAACTATTTTTCGGATTCGCGTATAAAATATATATATATATAGATATTTAAAATTCGGAATATAGAGCGTAAAGCGTAGAGCTTAGTTTAGAGCGTAACGATAGAGATATTATATATATATTAACGTAATATAGATTAATAATAGACTATTTTATTTCGACTATCTATCTATAATTAGTTATTTTACTCGCTATTCTATTTCTCTAATAAAGTAACTAAACTCTCGATTAGTTTCGTATTCGTTAAATCCGATCTCGAATCGTTAAGATTCTTTATATTCTTTCTAACTAACTTTTTTAGCGCGAGCTCGATACTTTTATTCTTCGATCGTTTAAAAAGCTCGATAAATATATAGAGAGTATATTTATATCGATTCCGATTATAATTTTTAACGATATTCTTCTCCGTATTAAAGAGATTTTTTATTTTTTTCGAAGAAATTTTCTCGAATAGTTTTTTATTCGTAAATTTCGATATTTTAATTATTATAGTAATATAAGATTAGCTATTCGAAATTAGTATAGAATAGTAAGATCGAAAAATATTATATTAGTAGTAGAATTAAATATAGCTTATAAAATTAAATATAGTTTATAAGATTAAATATAGTTTATAAGATTAAATATAGTTTATAGAATCGAGAGTAATCGATATAGTATTTAGTATATTCGATATATTATTAAAAAAGAGAAAATTTACGGAAAGATATAGTTAATTTTTATAGTTTTTCTCTAATTATTTATAAATTATAGAGTTAAAAAATTTTATTTACTCGAGCTAATTTAATTACTATATAATTATATATATAATTTACGTATATTCGCGCGTCGCGTGTCGCGTATAGAAAGAAGAGATATTCGACTAAGATCTCTTATCTTCGTTCTATACGAGCGCGCGAGCGCGCGATTATATAACTATACGATCGTATAATCGTATTCTCGTATCGATAGTTATATTAATATTATTATTATTAAGTACGAAGCTCTCGACGGAAGTAATAAATTTTCTTTTAGAGATTAGTTAATATCGGATACGCGAGTGCTACTATTTATATCTTTTTCTTATTTCTAAATATAGTCTACGGTTTAGCGTTACGATTAAGATATAGCTAGAAATATCTATAAATACTATCTAATAATTAATTATATCGATTAAAAAATAGATTTCGAATTTATTAATTAAAAATACTCTCTATTTACTCTATTAGTATTTTTTAATTTCTAATTCGAATATATTTTATATTTAATTAATATATATATTCGAATTATTATAAATCGATAATAATAACGATATAATAAAATTTAGAATTAATTAAATCTTTATATTATAATTATAGATATATATATCTTATTAGAATCTCGAATTATCGAAAATCGAGATTATAGCGTCTTTAAAAATAATTAATAGTTTAATAAAGCTATTAACGATATCTATAATCTCGATAATTATTATAAAATCTCGATTATCGAAAAATCTTCTTTATTTATTAAGATTTCGATAAGAGTTTCTTATAATAATATTCTTATATTAAAAAATATCGAAAATAAAATCTTTTTTATCTATATTATATATATTCTTATTTTAAATATTATAATTATATCGTAAATTATTAAAATTATTTAATTAGATTTTAATATTTTCTAAAATTATTATTTTAATTTTTTTATAATTTAGAAATATATTTTAATTCGTATCGATCTCTTTATATTATTTTAAAAAATAAAAAATTTATTTAATATCGAAAATAATATCTATAGATCTATAATTATAAATTAATAGCTATCGAACGATCTTTTAAAATATTATTATAATTTAAAAAAAATTCTATTTAATTAATTTAATAATATAATTCTTTAAAACTATTTTTTATTCTATATTAAATTTTTATTACGATATATATTCTTTTTATCGAATATTATCTCTATTTATATAGCGTATTAAAATTATTATCGAGATACTCTATTTTATAATAGCTCTTCTAATTATATTATATATTATATCGTTTTATAATTTATCTAAAATATTCTATATTTAGTTTTCGTAATCTCTATATATTTTTAAAAATTAATAGCTCGAAATATATAAATAATAGATATTTTTATAATATTAGACTCGATACGAGACTAAAAATATATATCTATAAATATCTTAGCGAGAATATATTTAATTAAAAAAATTAAATATATTACGATAAATTAGATTTAATAAGAATTATAATAGTATTAGTTTTATTATAGAATAAATAGGAAATTAAAAAGTTATAGCTACTTAAAGCTATATAGAGGTATCGGAAATTATAATCGAGATCGCCCTATATTCCGATCCGTTTCTATAATCCTATCTAAGAGGATACTGATAGTTATAAAGCTAATCCAATTGAGGGTCAGCTATATAGCAACCTGAATCGAGCTATCGAGGTCCGCAACATCCGCTTTATGTATCAAAAAGCCAAAGAAGCCAATGTTCTTGACTGGAAAGAACTACTCCGACGAACACAAGCTGCACAAGCAACTTTGAAGGTCGATAAGATATATGGGCTTCTTAGCCTAGCAACGGAGAGTCAACTTCCGAGGTTTACAGTCGACTATGCCGCGCCTTACACCGATGTACTGAAGCACTTCACGAGCCTGTTGATCCAACGCGACATGAGACTGGACATATTAAGCATGGGTGGTTTTACTGATGTCAAAGACGACAGACCGTCGTGGACAAGTGATCTTGGAGCACCCCATCTCACGAAATCATTGAACAAAATGCGCCTCCCGAGCCGTTACCGGGTACAGTTCGACTGTAATGGTACAATGTCGGCAGATGGGAGTCTCAACGCTGACCCTAACCTCTACTATGACTTTTCGACCGACTAGAGATTGCTTATAGTCGATGGCGTTACTTTTGATACGGTCGACAAGCTAGCAACTCTCATCTCAGGTCCAGATGAAGCTTGGGATAAACTTCAGTCGCGTTATATCACGTCGGCACTTGAGCTGGCCCACGAGGTAATTGACGAACCCGGTTCTCCATATGTGATCGGCGGATCAAAGCTTAAAGCGTTGGAAGTCACGCTTGTAGCCGATACTAGTCCCGAAAAGACAAGAATCACCAGCGGAAGATGGTTGTCGGGGACGGATGAGAAACAGACAGGTCTAACGTCCGCGTTCACCTCTGCAATGGACCTAGAAGGTACAGTAGATTGTATCCGGAGGAAACTAGACTCTGTGATCCTATCATGGGCAAACCATGACCGACGTTTCATGATGTCCAGTAGTGGATACTATGGCCTAGTCCCTAGAGCTACACAGCCGGGGGATTTGGTATGCTTGATCTTCGGTTGTGATGTTCCCCTCATAATCCGAAGACATGATGAACGGTCTCTACTTGTTGGTGAAAGGTATTTATGAAGGTGACTTCACCGGCCGAGCTCTAATTCTCTCCTAGTTATGTTCACGGTCTCATGTATGGATACGGAATCGATCAGTGGAAGAAGGATATAATACATAAGGAAAGATTCCATTTGGCATAAGCTAGCTACTCCTATAGCTACTTTGCGATGGGATCAGGTGTTTATCCTCTTATATCGTCAGTACTGACACCGGGCGCTCGTGGATCGATAAACCGGCACTTTGCATCAAAGCATTGTATGCAAGTTTGGCAATATCTACAAGACCTCTCGAGATATATACAAAAACACCCACCATACTCCGACCCCAATAATGACCATTAGAAAGTCCGTATTCGTCCGAGAGACTGAGTATCCTGAGTCGATACTGAAAGGCTCCGGGTAATAGGTGAGCCGTCCCGAGTCCACCCTGAGCTACCCTAAGTCCATCCTGAGCTACCCCGAGTCTCCCCTAAGCTGCCCCGAGTCTCTTCTAAATTTAGATTTGAGCCCATTTTTGGTCCTCTCTAATTTCTAATAAAGGAGTGTCTAAGTCACTGTATTCTATTAATATAGTAATTTAACGTGTCATCTTGATAGACTACCAGTACATGTGGGTGATTTGCTTGTCTTTTGGGATGCATTCTGTCTGCCGGGGCAAGTTTAGATGATTTCAGAGGGGATGGGGGGTTAAGAATCAACTACCTACAGTTATTTCCTGAGCTAGCAGAATATGCCCTATGGGAGCCTTGCCGGGATGATGAACTGCTGCCGGCAAATGGCATGGTCTGGTCCCTGGGGCGCTGCTGCCTCGGCTGTTTCGACCAGATTCCACCTTCTTCCATCTCATCCCCGCCCCTTCACGGCTAATATAGAATCACCCATTGTTCCGGTAGGTGTTGCTTTCACTGTGATCCACATATCAGCTCGCCGGATATGTATTCGTTTCCTTATCCCCGACCATCTTCCCTGCCTCCCATCAAAGTTCCCTACCTTGGTACCAAGACGAACGGCGTAGTCAATCAGCATGACCGATATATGTGGTGGAGCATTATTCGTTCCATCTATGACTTGACCAGGAGTGACAAGCATCCAGATGCTTCTCATTTACAACATGTTTTATTCTTCGGAGTTGCTTCTGCGGCTTTGGATCGCGTCGTCAGACCTGATGAATTCGTCGAGGAAATGCCGATACACTCGGACGCCGAGAAGACAATTGACATACGTATCATGAAATCCTTTCAGGCCGAGCTTCATGCGCACCTACGCCATCTGCAATCGAACGACAACGCATCAACTTTCGAGGAGAGGATCGATGTGCTACATCACATTTACCGATTCGCAAACCAGGCGATTGATGAGATCGAACAGTATCCAAGATCAGCATTCGAAGAGAATACGCAGCTCGTTCTTCTCTCTGTTCATATGCTTCTTTTTATCATCGCGGATGTTCTAGAGGACCCGGAGCCGCCTCTTAAAGCTCGCGAAGGATACTGTTCTACGGCCTTACTTTTCCAGCGTATGGTAGACAGTGGGTGGTGTCGAAAGCGTCTCCGTTTCTTCTCGATGGCCCAAATGTCGTACCCCTGCTTTTACTATCTTTCCTCAATCCCTCCACTTCACAGTGTATCTGCAGACCACACAGCTTGTAACGAGACGGTCTGCTCGCCGAAAGCGAATCAGTCGACAAAACCGGATCCATCGCCACAGCATCATCGCACCGCCGGCTGTCAATGTCCATGGATCCATCCACCGATGGACCAAGTGTACGAAATATTGAAAGAAGGTGGGATACCTCTCATAAGTATCCAACGTGATCCGGATCAGAAAGGAGTGAAGCTGGGGGTCACAAAGTGTACGTCTCAAACTCGATTTGTGGCACTTTCCCATGTCTGGTCAGATCAGCAGTTCGGAACACGCACTAGCTCTCTTCCACAATGTCAACTGAAGTATCTCTTTTCGCAGCTCTGGACGTTGCCGCGGAGCATGAACGCGCACAATCCCTTTTATGCGTCTACTTCTTTGCGATGGATTGACAAGAAATTTCAGCGTATGAAACCGACATCGAATAGATGGTTAATTTGGCTGGACACCCTTTGTATCCCGCAGGACGAACACCACAAAGAGCTTAAAAGAAAAGCTATCCGTGACATGAATCGGATTTATAGTCTCGCCGACCAAACTGTTGTTTTCGATGTGGCTTTGCAAAATAGTAGCACTGGACAGGAAGTAGCAAACTTCTTCAATCCCTTTAAGGAGAATCGTGACAAAGACCCCTGCAAAGATGGTATTCTGAAAACCTTGACCGACATCTGTAGTTCGAACTGGATGGGCCGATCGTGGTACGTTTCAGTTTCATTTCCTGTCCTCGCAGCTTACGAATATATCTAGGACTCTACAAGAAGCAGTTTTATCTTTGGACTTCACGTTTCTTATGCGAAATTCACTCGTGAAATTTGGAGAGCTGCGGCTGCTCGTTAATGAACTTTATCCTGATCCGCGAAAATCAGCACTACGGGAGATCTCGAAGTTTATTTTACGCAATAAGAGCCAACCGAGGGTCAACACTATGTACGACACACAGCCGCCTTGTGACATATTGGTTGGGTCGATCGCACGCGACCTACTCTCTGTTCTTGATAAGGCATTGAGATTTCCAGAGGTATCATTTGTTTCAAACTACTGCAGCGAGCAGGTATTCTATCAACTATCGATGAATGAAATTCTTCTAACGGTAGCACAGAACGTAAAATTAACGCAGTTCACTTTGGCACATAATTATTTACTGTCGCGTACTACATCAATGGACGAGGACATTCCCGACATTCTACTCAACTTGTCAAATTTAGATAGTCATTCTTTTACACGAACGAATGAGACGGCCGATAACCGAATGCGTGATCTGGTCTATGCTCTCGAGGCTATTCCGATGGAGTTCCTCTTTTCCAATTGCTCCAAAATTCGAACACAAGATACACTGATCGATAGCTGGATTCCTTTGAAGCTAGGAACCGATATACTTTCTGATAAAACATATTTGTCATCCGGAGCAAAAGGATTCACCTTCGAGTTTGGTCGAGATGTGTGTTCTCCAACATTCCTGAATCTCCCAACAGTATGTCCACTAACCGAGCACTTTCTTCTGTCATGGGAGAGCGAGAAAGGCGAATCTGGTCCGTTCTTGGTCGAGCCTTTGTATGAAAACAACTTGATTCCACTAAGTTGCTTCAAAAGAGGTACTTGTATCCTTGTATATGAAGATCTCCAGACCGGAAATCGACGAGGAGCGCAGTTCTTGATCTCGAGCCAGGACAGCACCAATATCTATCTCCAGTATGTATGTCCTCTAAATATCTCAACGACTACGGCAGCAAAAACCACAGCAGCATCGATTATTTATACGGGACGAGTAACTCATCGACAAACATGTCTTTTGGAGAAAGGCCCCTCCATATCTGAGGACAAACTACGTGTATGCCCACGGTCACCACGCGAGTATCGAACTCGTATGGCCACCATGATGATTAGTGTTCCCTTTCTCGCTTACCACTTTGTTATTCCTCGTAGCATAGTGCAATATCGGAAAAGTCTCGGAATTCCTGCTTTATCTCTATTTACCTTTATGTTATGCGAGCTTATTAAACGCATTTATAGATACTGCTATATGACAGCATCTCAACCCGATCGGACGCCAGGAGGCGTTCGAACCTTATTTTGGAAACTAGCAAATGCTAAAACAACAAGTATGCTGACCTTTAGACAACTCTTTGTAACGGCCCTCACACTATATCTAATTCAGATGGGTTGTTTCGGGTCAGCATATTGTATCTTCATTGAACGATTTAATTGGTTTAGGAAATGGCAGCTGGTGGTTATTTATCTCGCGTTTGGGTCCAGGCTAGCGAATTGGGACAGCGATGCAAGCGACGCTAAGTTGGTCCCAGGTCCCATGACTATCACAGGACTAGTGTACCTAGCTTCAGGATAGTCACGATCAAACGTCCTATAAACCAACAAATACAGAATCAACCGGCGAGATTTAGAATGTATTTGCGCTCTATGTAGCAGTCGCTTCTTGTGTAGCCTTTTTTAATACTCTACAGTGCTACGAGTAGTCTTGTGCTTAACCCAACATCAAGGCGTAATAATAAAGTAGACTGCGCTTTGTTTTTGTCTTTGCATTGGCGATCAAATGCCTTCAGCAGCTACCTACCGTCTCGTGCCGGACGCGATCACCGGGGCGGAATGGTCCCGCCTCGGCGCGGCCGCACTCCCGACGTTCGACCCCCGTGGCTGCGCAGCGATCGCACCCCGGTTCCGATCCGGCGAGCGGCGACTCACGCGGATCCACCTCGTCGATCGACGGTTCTGCACGCACGATCAGCTCTCGAATGTCACCCACGGGTTCACGCTGCTCCACCATCGCGACGAGACGTTCTTCTAGCGCCACACCGATGGGCTCGTGGGCATCGTCGGATATGTGATCCGCGCGCTCACGGCCATGCCGGTGGGACGCGCGACGCGGCGGCTCGACGACCATGCGCCGTTCCACGAGGCGGCGTACGGGTTGACCATTTTTTCGATCCGGGGACTGTTGCTGGTGTTCGTCGCTCTCGTGGCACTCCGGTTCCTCATGCTCATCGTGACGCTCATCTACGCGATGCTGGGGAGGTCGCGGGGACATCCCGGAGACGCTCGCATCCCCGAGACCGTCTTTTCGGCACGAGTGTAGTACCTCTTCGCCGAAGTAACGGCAATGTCCAGCTGCGATGTTTCTCATGCACCCAAAGCTGAAGATTCTGAGTAGCGATGAATGGGAGCTCGTCAAAGTCTTGCGAGTATGAGCGCTGCCGCCGTGGAGAACTTGAAATGCCTAGCATCGGATATAGATCGTAGGAGACGGACAGGTCGGTCAGCTACATATATAAAGATACTCGATAGCTGCATATACATATCCAGAATTAAAACCTCGAGCAACACTATATTTCCTGTCGTATTTTACGACTTATTTCTAATAACATCTTTTTAGTGGAGAAAACTCAATCATCAGAATACGCGAGACGGTAGGTTCTGAAGATATGAGGGTTCATCAAAAGGCCCCTTTCAGGGTAGTCGAAGGTAGGGATACGGGTCCCAAGAATGGGCCCTATATACCTTCATACAAACGCTCAGGAGGTTGCTCGGGCTATCTCTCCGGGCTGGTTACGAATTGCTCCGGAATCCTGTTCCTTCGCTCCGGTCCCAGGACAGAAATGGATGTTGGAGTGGTCAGTGTTGACGGCAGAGTCTTGTGGTACCGGAGGGATCGTCTCCGGCCAAGAATCGTCGTAATATGAGTGGCAGGCGGTACCGCGGGACCTCGACGAATACATGAGCATCTCTGCTGATGCCCCAAAGCTCGATCATGCGTGTGATGACCATCGATTGACACACGTCAGAACGGAGTGAGGGACCGAACCATCGATGGATACCTGTTCCGTTGCAACAACGGATCGTCGTGCCCGGTGAATTCCCCCGCGACCGCCTTGCCAAGCGCAACGCGTCTCGGTACGCCGTGATGATGATGGCGTCCTTCTGCGTACTGCTGCGGCCGCCGAGAAACCGGTCGACGCTGTCCCTCTTCCCTCGAGCCATCATCGAGTCCACGGCGACCCTGCACTGCCTTCGGCGGCGACGGCAGAGCACATATGCGACAGACGTGAGTAACGCGAGGCACGTGAGGGTTTTCATGGCGGGGTGGTCTGCTGCGACTACCGCGGTCGCGGTCGACAACGTGGAGATCGGGATTCGTATATAGCGAAAATCCGCTATTAACGAATGTGGGTCATGATAGGTCGGTCGGGTTTCCGTGCAGATCTTCCCATCGAAGATTCCGCAACGGGTCCTGACCCACATGCATGAGCCGAGCATATCACGTCAGCGCGAGCCCCATCACTTCCGCCGTCTTGGATCATCATATTCATCTGTCGCGGATCACGAAGCGATCCGCACCGCACGGCCCTGACTGTGATCTCCCGCTCGATGTGAGGAGCCGATGGCACCACCACCACCGACCATGGCGCATCCCGCCCTCCGCCTCCGGCCCGCCGCGCTCGCGGACGTGCCCCGCCTCGCCCACATCGCCGACATCGCCTTCCGCGCCGACCGCCACACGCAGCTGCACGCCCTGCCCCCGGACGGGTACCGGCACGGCCAGACGATGGCGCAGCTGTTGCGCCGGTGGATGGGGCCGGAGGCGGGCGCGTGCCAGGTGCTCACCGCGGTCGTCGACGACACCGTCGTCGGCTGGATCTGCTGGGGCCAGCACGGGCTGTCCGCCGCCGAGCGCGCGCGCCTGATCGTTCCACCGGACACGCAGTCGTCGGGAGCGATGGCCGATGAGGACGACGATTCCGATGACGATCCCGATTCCGATGCGGAGGTGGAATCGACGACCGACCCCCGGCGACAACTGCGGGAGCTCACGTCGCGCGACATGCAGCGGTGGATGGATCGGCTCATGCCGCCCGCGACGAAACGTCTGTTCATCAAGTCGGTGGCGGTGGACCCGGCGTGGCAACGGCGCGGCGTCGGCCGCGCGCTGATCCGGGCCGGCACGCACGTCGCCGACGCGCTGGCGGTCGACTGCTGGATCCATACCGCGGAAGCCGCCGCGCCCCTCGCGGCGCAGGAGGGCTTCGTCGAGGTGGGCCGGCTCGCGGTCGACCTGGACCGCTTCGCCCACGTCGCGCCGCCGCCCGAGATGGGG
>JANIPN010138043.1:0-51277 GCA_027478595.1 Erythroxylum anguifugum
CCGCACCCCCCAACGTCCCGCCCCGCCCCCAAGGCAGCCTCCCCATCCTCGTCATCCCCTCTTCCTCCACGGGCGACAACAACAACAACAACAACGAACCCACCCTCATCCGCCAATCCACCGCGATAATGAACTACATCGACGAGCTCTGCGACGCGGGCACCCAGGGTTTCCCCCTCTCCCCTTACCCGCTCCGCGGCACCACCGCCTTAGAGCGCGCCCGCATCACGGAGGTCCAGATCCTGGCCGAGGAGGTGCTGGTTAGCTGGAACCCCGTAAGATTATTTGGTACGGGGGCGGGACCATTCAGTTTGCCCGAGGCCTCGCGCGAGTCCCTGCGCTGGGTCATGCGCGCGCTTAAGACGCTGGAGGGGATGTATGCTGGTAGGGACGTCGAGGGGATAGCTGCCCGGACGAGCGCGGGTGATGGGGATGGGAAGGATGGGGAGGAAGGAAAGATCAACATGGCGGATATCGCGCTGTATATGTTTATCGAGTTCGTGCACGATTGCTACGGGAGGGATCTGACGGTTGGGTCCGGAGGGGAGAAGGTCGAGGATGTTTATGGGAGGGGGAAGGAGGTGGAGACGTATGAGAATCTGGGGAGGTTTTATCGGGCTTTTAAGACTAGAGCTAGTGCGAGGAGGGTGGAGGAGTTGGGTGAGGTGCCGCCGGCTAAGGCGTTGGGTGCGATGACGAAGTGGGCGGAGGGTGTATGAGGGTGGTCCCTTTGACTACCTACCTAGGTTCTGGGGATTGGTAGGTGGAGTGGTAGAGAAGAATGCTAATCAATGGTTGCTGTTCTTCGGACCTCGTGTTGCTAAATGGACGTGTTCGAGTGAGTGTGTATGTGAGTTGGTAGTGAGTCTCTAAGATTTCATATTCACCTTGTATCAAATGTCTGTACTCATGGAAGGGCTCCATCAAGTCTACCCAGCAAGAGAGGGAAAACAATTGTCAACAAATATCCGTTGATTTCCCTCGTTCTCATAGATATCAGTACCTAAGGTTTTGTAGAGAACAGCTAAAATTACTAATTTGGAAGATCCAAAAGCTTACTATCAGTAACTGTAGTACTTAGGTTGTCAGCGTTGAGAAGACTAACGACATAAAGAAGAGAATCTCTTCTAAGCTACATATGAGAGAGAACGTAGCACTGTACTAACACAAGGCAAATGACACAAAAACATCACTGACAAGACCGTGACAAATCAAGTATACCAATATAATAAAGTCATAAATTCATAGCACGACGACGACGAGTCTGTTTCCTTATTCTAATCCCAATCCCTAAACCCCTAAAGTTCCTATCGGAGAGCCAAACAAACCCAAAAGTAAAAAACAAAATATACGAGAATCCTGTTAAAACCCTTCCCGTATAGAATATAACAATTGAGCCAGTAGCAGCCACCCCGATCGATTAATTACCGCCTCCACCGATCCAATCCATACCCTGATTTAATACTCCCTCAAAACAAACACCGTCCCTTTCCACCCTCATCGGCAACCCCTATCCCAACCTGCCCCAACCCCCAATCACGAAAGTACCTGATTAGAAAAGCACACAAAAAGGAAGCAACCCCGCGGTCCCGCGCGGCGCTGCAGAAACCGGACAGACAAGAACACGCCCCGTCGTCCGATCTATACATAGAGATACAATATATATGTATATCCTCCAACCAGCTAGCCGCGTGCGTGCGTGCATACAAACGTAAAAAGTTGAGTTGATTTAGTTTTCGAAATAAGAACGCCATCATCGTCGGGGGGAGAAGGGGTGGACTTCGAAAAGCCCGAATGAAAAACCCCTTCTTCCCACAAGCGCCCACCCCATGGTGTTTTAGCCAGTAAGATGCAGGGTATTTTGGTATAGTTGTAGTTGTAGTTGTCGTTATAGTTGATCTCTGGTTGTTGTCTGTTGTTGTTGTTTGGGGTATAATATCCTAGTCTTAGTGCCAAACCCCGTCGCTGAACCGAAGAAGAAAAAAGGATATCAAAAATCAAGGCCGAGATGCAAGAAGAAAAAAAGCCCGAGAAGAGAGGAGAGAGGAGAAGCGAAGAGGAGAAGAGAGATATGAAGCCCCAAAATCCAGAGCCCGAAATCACCAGCACCAGCACCAGCACCAGCCATCATCCTTTTCATCACCGCTCGTCGCTAACGAACAGCACGACCTCGCCCCGATCGTTCTTCTTCAGCCTGAGGCTCTTCCACAGCTCCTTCTCCTCATCATGCTTGCTCTTATCCCCACCCTCGCCCCTCTCGCGGTGGTACCTCTTCAGCGCCTTATTAATGCTGTAACCCGCAGTACTGTCCGGGCCCTTCGTCACAAAGCTCATGAAATGCTCCGCGCGCGACCGATAGACGACGAGCTGGTTACCCGCATGTCCATTCGGGCTGGCGCCGCGTTGGGGGTGGTACTCGATAGCCTTAAGCGTTTTCCCATCGTCCTCGCCCTTGTGCTTGCGGTGCTGCTTGCGGGGCCTGCTCTCGTCGCTGCTGCGGCGGGCGGGCTTGCGCACCTTGACGAGCTGGCCAGCGTAGCGGCCGCGCTTCTCGATGCGGATGTTGGAGGCGCGCTTGCGCTTGGCGGGGCTGAGGGGGGAGGGGTCGGCTCCGGAGCCGTTGCTGTAGTCTGGGCTGGGCGGGAAGGCGGAGGTCGAGAGGAGCCGGTTGAGGCCGCCGGTTAGGCCGGAGTGGAGGACCGGGCCGCCGGCGCCGGCGCCGCTGTCGTCGACGGCGTCGAGCATTTCCTCGTCTAGCTCGGCGGAGGAGCGAGAGGCACGCGATAGGTCTAGCTCTTCGACCTGCCGCTTGCGCTTCTTGTCGGTGGATTTGGTGGAGGACTTGGTCTTGTCGTACTTGGTTAGGGCTTTGGGGGCGGGGGTCTCGTAGTGGAAGTTGGCGGCGGCGGCGACAGGGGTTTCGCCGTAGGCGTAGCCGGTTTCCTCGTAGTGTCTGTCCTTGTCGTACTGCCTGTCGTCCTCTTCGTATTGTCTGTCGTCCTCGTCATAGCGTCGTTCGTCCTCCCAGTTCTGTTCTTCGTCGTAGTACACAGTCTCCTCTTGGCTGGGAGATTCTGAGTTCGACCTGAAAATCGGTTGTGCATGCTTCACCATGCACATCTGCTCCTTGGATCCCCCGAGGGACACTCGGGAGGCATTGGGATTGTCCTCGTCCACGAGGAAGTCGAAGACGTTGACTGGATGGGGAGGCGCCGAGGGTGGTGGGCTCGGAGCGTGGGGCGGAGCGTTGACTATGGCAACAGCGGTGCTGGTCTCGACATCCGGTACTTCCTCCACGTATGGCTGCTTCGAAATGTTGGGATCCACTATGCTAACCGACTTTTTCTTGGGCTTCTCCTTGTACAGCGCCCCCTGATACTTTTGCGCCTCGGATACACATGACTGGACCAATTGTCAGAGCTGTTGGCATTTGAAATACAGCGCCAAAGCGTGGGGGGGCCGGTTCTATATGTGCAGATAACGTACCGTGTGCGACCTGTAATCTGTGCCTTCGAAGTGTACCATGCAGTCTAAACAGGAAAACGACGCGCCGTGGCACTTGTTGCGATGGGCATCGAGCTTCTTCTTGGTGAGGACGTCGTTGCAGTTCTGCAGAGGACAGCCAATGTTAGCATGGGAAAGCTACAAGAGCATGAGGAAGCGCTGCAACGGTGCCCAAGCCCCAACGGACTGCACCGAAGCGGTGAATGGGGGGCCATGGACAGCGTCGGGGAGAGGAAGAGAGCTCTTTACCTCGCAGGCAAACGAGACCATGGCTGCTCAGAGATCAAAGGGCAATTGACTGTGGTCTGTTTTGGCCGATCTGCGTCGTCGTGAAGAGCATGGGAGTTGGGTTTTAAGCGGGAGCTGGAGGTGGTTTGCGCAAAAATGCGTTTCGGGCGGGAAAAGCGGTGGACTGGCGGTTTACGAGGCCGGCGCGGAATTGGCGTCCTGGAGGATTGAACGACCGGAAGGATGGGCAAAGTCCGTCAAAAGAGCGGTAACAAAATAGAAGAAGACGAGTATCTTCTAGATGGCAAGGGGTGTCGGGTATATTATCCTGGGGGGCTGATGGAGCATGGGAGAGTACATGTAAGGAGAAAAAGATCAGGTCGCGCGCGGGCTGAGTGTGTTTATGGAAATTGGGCCTGGGGGCACAAGCAACACAGCCGAGTCTCCCTTCTCGTTGGTCGGCGTGTTTGAGAGTTGCGGCCCCTCGTTTCATGCTCCCCCCAAACAAGAGAACAATAATGCCTTATGGACACAGCGACACAGCGACACAGCGACACAGCGACGCGCAGAAAGCTATGCAGCAAACCGCCGGCGGAAAATAGAAATCGCAACTAGGAGAAGCATGCAGGATGTCGTGCAATGATAACAAGAAATAGTCCTCCCATGCCACGATGGTCGCTGGTCGCTGGTCACTGGTCAGGGGGGACCTTGGACAGTTCAATCTACGTACTACTTATGGCGCGTATATGAGGTAAACGAGCCTCTTCGCGACACACGAGACACGCCTTTTTGCTAGGAACCGAACGAAGCCACTACACACCTGAACACACCTGGGCAGCTGGGCTTAAGCCTCAGGCCTCTAATCTTCTGGTCCACGGGCCTCCATCCACCATCTCCGAGAGAGAGAGAGGCATGCGACCGACCGACCGAGGAAAACGAGATCTGGGTCTGGGGGACTCTGGGGAAACTACTACTAACTGTTTGTCTCTGATTAACTACTGTTAGACTGTTTGTTAGTAGTAGTCGGTACGGGAAGATGGGGACTTTGGGGAGGATGTCGTATCGTCGCGGCCTCGTCCTGCCATTCGTCGTCTGACAGGACTACTGTGACGGCAGGTGGGCAGCTTTTCCCCCTATGTTTTCTTTTTTGCTGGCCGACGCAGCCAATGGCGGAGGATGTGCGCGCATGACCCCAGCACGCGGTGCTCTCGCTGCAGGACGCGGCCGAGCAGTAGCGATCGTCGCCCTCCTGCCGCCGCTGCACTGGCTGGCTTACTGGCTTGCTGGCTTTCTGGCTGGCCGGGTTGGCTGAGGTTGGACCTGTGGAGCGCGCGTTTCTGCAGAGCATGAAGAAGAAGCAAAACCAGAGGGCCGGGATTTTGGAGATTGATTAATCGGTTTTGAGCTGGTGATCTCACAGTCTCACACGATATAATGGGAAAAATATCTCTGTTTCAGTCACTTGACCATTTCCGATGCTGTATCTTGACCTCATCTTGTCCTGAGATGTGGGAAGTACGCAACCTCCGCAGCTCTTCCCCCGGGGTTCAGCCCCCCCACTGATGGCGTCTGTTGCGCGCACGGTTCGAGTGTGGGCTTGTGTATCGGACGCAGAATACCTTCCACCCCAGCATACAGAGTGTCACGGACCGTGATATATCGTGATCTATCACGGGATCGTCGGCAAGGCAACCGCAGTCGAGCAGCACCACTTCCTGCGGCTTGCAGAAATCTATTCAGCATACGCCTGCCGGTGTCTACGATATTCGGGGACACGAAAAGTCATGGCAAATCGATCCGAGATTGGAAGAGTAAGAAAGAAAAGGGCAGAATGATAGTTACATGTTGAAAGTCCCGATTCTGAAAATACATTAAAAACTACCCTAGCTATATAGTACAGGCTAGAAGGCTCTAGTTGCAGGCAATCGAACGAGAAAAGAACGCAGGGTATCATGAAGCCGAACGCCATTCGATGGAACCCATTCATTATTGCCTTACCTCCATTCGCCCAAGCCGGATAAACAGTAAAAGACATATTCAGTCTGAAATTCAACAGTACTATAATAGTAAGAAGAGACTCGCGTCCAAACGACCCACCCCCTAGCGCCGCATGCCGTTCATCCCCTGCACTGCCCCTAAGATTTGCGAAAGTATGGCCTTTTGGTCTCTCTGCTCCTTCTCCATACGCTCGATCCTCGACATTAGAACCTGGCCACTCTGGTGCTTTGTGTTAGAGCCACTGCTTGCGGTAGTAGCCGAAGTAGATTGCGGTTGTGATTGCTGCTGGGACTGCTGCTGCTGCTGCTGCGACTGAGTTTGCTGTTGCTGTTGCTGCTGTGGCTGCTGCTGATTGGTGTTCCCATTGGCACTGTTGATTGGAGATATCATGGAAACCACGGGCATCGTGTCAGCCATGCCTCTGGGTCTCAGAGGCTGGCCCTGAGGTCCCTGAGGTCCACCTTGAGGAGGTCCACGTGGGGGACCCTGAGGGTGTCCCTGCTGCATATGAGGATGGCTTTGAGAAAGAGGCTCGTTTGCTCCAGGTTGAGATGGAGCTCGATACGGCTGGCGAGGGGGAGGACCCGTAGCTGGATTGTAGTGGCGGAACTGATCGGGAGACCTATTTGGCTGGTTGACGTTACCGGCAAAGTCTTGCTCGGGGGGACGCATCGTCGGCGGCATCTGTTGTGGTGGAACCGGACTGGGTTGTGGTGGTTGAAAGTTGGGTCTGACGGCGGTGCTGTTCGGTGTCGCTCTTTGACGACGTGCGCCTGTCGAAGCCGATACCTGGGCCTGCTGATTCTGATCCCGGAGCTCAGGTGCGAGATTTGCTTGTTGGGGTGGAGCAGAAGGCGGAGGTGGGGGCGGAGGCGGAGCTTGTTGAGTCCCGTTTATAGATGACTTCTTGCGTTTCTTTCGCTTAATTTCATCTCCCTCTTCTAGCCACATCCATCTACCATTTGGTGTCGGCCCAGGTATTCTTCCGTTCGGGTCCTCAAAGGTCTGAGTTGGGGTGTTGTTGGCCCCTTTCGCGAAGTCGGCCAGCTCCTTCTCGGTCTTGTATTTCTTCCGGGCATTGTAGATGTCTCTACGCAAGACTTTAATACCGGGCCAGAGTCTTTGGAGCTCTTCGAGGGTCTCGACGGGGGTGTTCCCGTTCTCGGTCATATCGTTTACTTTCTGAAGCTGCTCTTCGGTCATGCGTCTCAGCGACGGATGTATGCTAAGATCCTCCGATGGACCATGATTGTGTTCACCGATCTCCGTATAGCACCTCCAGATTTTATCCTTTTTCATCGTCGCTTTGATGTTGAACGGACATCCCGTAAGCCGCGTCGCCTTGCGCTTACGTTTCCTGTTCTCAGGATCGTGCAGGTGTTTATCCGAGTATTCTCCGCCACGGTCGCACTTGATCCACAGTCGATTCGGTCGCGATCGCCCGATAACCACAGCAAAGCCCTGACGTTCTGCCCAGTCTTTCTGGTAATCGAGAAGCTCTTCGCGGCTGTTAAACTCCATTGGCGGAGGAGGTGCCATGCTCATCGGGGGTGGCAAGGAGTTGTTGGACGGCACGGGCGGCCGCTCGGGCTGCTCGGGCGTCATGAGAACGCCGTACATGGCGACGGCTGCTTCTTTGAGAGAGTTGATGTCTTTGACGCGTCGTGATATCTTTCAACGCCTGTCTGCAGGGCGCCGGTGACTGGCAGGCCGCAAGGGTGTGACCGCACCAGGGCTTGACGTGTGTGGAGAGAAGGAGAGGAGTGTAAGGAAGAGAACGTGGAAATAACGTCTGCTTCCCTGCGCCGCTGCCTGCGCCAGAAAGGGGATAGCGCCAAACTTGGCAGATTCAGGAGAACACTTGTAAGTTGTCGGTGGCCGGTAGTTCCGCGACCCCTCGCGAGTCCCCCTCACACTGGCTCACAGGCTCACACATCCACCTTGCACCTTGATATCCAAACTCTTCAGCACTCGGGAATGCTGGCTTTGTCTTGCACTCGAGAGGTCCAGTGGAAATTACATCGGTGTTTTTGTGTTCCACTCGGTATGTTTCTTTGAAATCGGTCCCATTTGCATTTGGGACCTCTGCTCTGATGCTCTTCGATCCGAGAATAATTACGGATCCGTACGAGTACTGCACACAAGTCGAATCTGCTGCAACGGACGTGATTATGTGATTGGTGGGGTTGATCGGCTGCAGTCATGTTGTGCTAGAACGATCTTTTCACTCGCTAAGTGCGAAGTTCCCCATACCATTCCTAGAGCACGATCAAGATCTGTCAGCTGCAGCGATCGTAACTGCTAATTCTTCTTGTTTGATGTTTCATTGTGGTACTGATTTGCCTGGCTGCGTTTTGGCGTACCGCTTAAGATAGCAGGCAACTATCTCTTTGTTTTCGTCATCCTGTTATCTTTAGTTTCATTTTGTGGAACCCTGGAGCCGAGATCCGTTGTTTAGAACGAATTGAACCTGTTATTCCATCAGCTCGAATCTCTGTAACCATTGGCTTCCAATTCAGTCGAGTTGCTTGTCGTGAGGAAGATTTATCTCCTTAGTCCACTTTCATCAGAACGTAAATGGCTGCTGAAAGAGACGCCGTGTCTCTGGACAGCCTTGCGGGCAAACCTCCGTATGTGCCAACGCAGAGCGGTCTGTCTCTTTGTAGGCAATAAGTTTGGAATGATTCTAGCACAGATCCAGCTGCATCTGTTATGCACTCACGCCAAATCCTGCATTGGACAGCAAACTGATGCTTGCCTAGACTGACACTAAAGTATGAGAAAACTAGCCATCCTGATAGTACAGCGGCCATGATAGGGTAAAGCGTACAGATGCCATGAGCAAAAGATTTTCGCTTCAGCTTTCACAGATATTTACTTTTTTGACCTGCATAGTCCTAAAATGGAATCTCCTAGTGCCAAGTGTCCGATTGTGGATGTTGATTTGCTATTTTCAAACATTTGCCGGCGGTATCGAGCTACTGGAACCGAAAATTTCAGTAGCGTTATCCACATGTGGTCAAGTTTGAAGGCCATGTCGATCTTGCCTGTAATTGGAATACGCAGTCTAATGTTCGGTCAAAGATGTTAAGCCTCTAATCGTTACAATGGGCGCTTTTACCCCACGTAGCAACTGTCGATCCAGACCCAGTGGATGCAAAATTACTCAAGTTCAGCATAGCGGTGAATTCTCCATTCGGATTTCGCGGTCGACCGCCACTCAAAAGGCTCTACCAAGCACGAGGGATCTCAAATCCCCACGATAAGAGCTTCAAGACTGCTGGCGAATCCTCTGGCACTGAGTATATAGCTACTCCCTTTGGCACATGGAGCAGAACTTAAAATCATGGGATGCCAGTGCTGGACACCCAGCACCTTGATGGTGGTAAGATCTGGTCATTCAACATCTCCTTGAGAGATTCTGGGGATTATTCATTGGAACTTGGACATGAATCTATTACCACAAAAGACTAGAAAGCAAATTTCCTGCACAGAGATCCCCTAAGATGCCTGTTGACAAAAAAACATATCCGATCGTTGGTATCCAGGAGGGTTTGGATCCAAGCAAGTATTCTCCTCTAAGAAGAGTTCCACTTCGCGAGGAAATAGATGACTGGTTCGTTGCGAAGGATCAGTTGCACGTCGATCAGCGAGCGTTATTCTTCCCTGCCTTTTTGAAGTTTCAGAGAACGAGCCCTAAGGACAAGCTATCTTACTTTCAGATTGCTGGTGCGCAGTCCTGGTGGTTGAGACTTTGATCTTCCCAGCTGACCACCTCATAAGGAATCCATGGGAAGCCTCTTGTTTCTTGGGATGAGCCATCAGTACCCTCTCTAAAGGCGGATAAAGGGTACTGTCCCCATAACAGCGTCCTATTCAGTACTTGGCATAGACCGTACCTTCTACTCTTTGAGGTTCGAGATGCTCATCGTTTATGCTAATACTCGGTTCAGCTAACCAGCGTTCAATAGCAAGTCATTCATGACCTCATGCTGAAGGAGATTGATCACTTTCCAAAGTCTGAGGAGCCAGCTCTTAGAAAGGCAGCGAGGGCTTGGCGAATGCCATACTGGGACTGGGCACTGAGAAAGTCTCAGGGAAACGGCAAATTCGACTACGATATCCCGAAAGTTATCAGATCATGGAAAGTGCGCGTAAAAGGTCCCGAGGGTCAGCGGCTCGTTGAGAATCCCTTTTATCAATTTACTATGCCGGGCGGCTTAACTATGGGTGATGAGAGCTTATTATCCGAAGATGATAAGCTCCCTCTGGACCTTAGAATCACCAATAGCAATCTGGATGAGGAACACAATTGTCCGGTGCTTGAAACATCCCATCATCCAACCACAAATTAGCTGACATCGGTTAGTTTGAACTTTGCAAGGCAACCAGTCGACACCCCCCGGAAGCTCCTGACGGTGGTCTGACGAAAGAATTCCAAGAAGGTTACCAGGATAACGACAGAATTGTCGAGAATCTTCGAGGATATCGATGGACTATGATTGAGCGTTTAGGGGACAAGAATAATGACTACGGACTAGATTGTCTCACGGCGGACTTAGGAAGCGCATTTTACCGCATTTTAACGATTGAAAAATTTGAGGACTTTGCGACGAAGAGACTGCCAAAACATGGCGCTGAAACCGATCCGGAAACCAACAAGAGCGAGATTTCCTTTGCTTCTATTGAAAATTTGCATGATAATATTCACGATTGGTGTGGCGGCGAGAAAACGCGCCCGAAAAATAAACTATGCCAAGTTGGCCACATGGCTCACGTTCCAGTAGCAGCGTTTGATCCAATATTTTGGATCCATCATTGGTAAGATCTCCAGTCGCAAATAACTATTATTGCTAACAAGGCTCAGCAATATAGATCGGGCGATTGCCATTTGGCAGATGCTTCACGGAGATGAGTGGTTTGATGGCGTTGATGAGCGAGACGAGAACATGGGTACGTTTACGATCAAACGTGGTCACAAAGATGACCCTAAAGATATCCTGAGACCGTTTCATAAGGATGAAGAAGGCTCATACTGGACATCCGACGATGCACGAGAGGTCACAGCTCTTGGGTATACTTATAAAGGCCTCGAGAAATGGAAGTTTGTAAAGGATGGAAACTACGATAAAGACAGCCACCTGAAGCATCTTAAGAAGATGCTCAACCTAAATTATAATTCCACCTTAGCAGCAGCCGAGAAAGTCCGGCTTATGTTGCCCCACAGGTACTCTGAGGGGTCATTTCCCGGATTGAAAGTATCTGCGGCAGCTCCTCATGCCTTACAGAGCTATGATTATGTCGTGAACGTAGTATATGAGAAGTAAGGCAAACCGGAAAGCCCTCTGAGAAAAGCTCAGCTCACGAGATTAGGTTTGCACTAGGAGGAACCAGCTTTACTATCCACATATTCATTGGACCGGTGCCCGATACTCTTCCCCAAGGCGTCGTTGGTGTCGAAAGCAAAGTGGGCGAGATCTTCAACTTTTCCACCAGACCTGAGAGCACTGGTAACTCGGCCGTAGGCTGCCAAAACTGTCTGTCCCAGCAGCGCGACAAGACTCAATCAACTGGACAAGTGATTCTGACCGACGCTTTACTTTCGCGCTGGAAGAATAGAATTCCGCATGACGGTCCTGGGCCATCGAGACTTGAAAGTATGGAACCTGAGGCAGCTATTGAATTTCTGAGGTATAATCTTCGCTGGAGAGTAACCTCAATGGGCAAAAATGTTAATATGAGCTCTATTCCTTCGCTGCAGGTGTCAGTCGCTGTGGGGAGAGTTGATCGGTTCAAGGACGTAACTAAGCTATCTAGGTTCTACGACTACAGACCGGCGTATGAAGCTACTATGGGCAAGGAAGCTGGCGCATCCTATAAAAATGCGACATACGCTCCCGGAATAGAGTATTCGGCTACAACAGCCTCACAAAAAATAACGGCTAAACTGTAGTCGCAAGGGAGTCGTTACAAGGACAACAAAATACTTGAGATAGCACCACTCATCAAAAGTAAAGGGCGTTAAGGGAGGCTGCATACAAAATAGGTTGAATGAAAACACTCATTAAGTGTAAACACCTGTGTTTCGTGGGTTTGGGTTTGGGTTTGGGTTTGGGTAACGTAACACCGATGTGTACAGCTTGAAATTTGAGCGGCTTTGAGCAGTCTTTAACACTCATTGTTAGCAAAAGACTCATATAACTGGCTGATGTATATCTGGCCATACAAAAGTTTAGTCCATGGAAAAAAATATGTCAATTGGACAAATTTAAATCAATAGCAAATGAAATGATTGTGAACTTTGATTCCGCATCTAGTGGTTCTTGTTATGACTTGTGCTGCCTAAGAGCCGGGCATGGAATGGTAAATTTGCCAAACAGGGGGTTATTCTACTGTTTTTGCAACCTCTAGGTGGTTCACGCGGTCACATTGCCGTCTTGGGCTGTTCAGCTGGGCGAACCTTCTAGATCTGTGAGATAAATAATATAAAATTTGGTGATCCCGCTCAGAGATCACTTTGTCCATTGGTTCGGCTGAAACGTTGCTGATTTTGTGTCCTTTGGTGCTTCAGCTGCGGAGTAATGGAGGATCTTCGCCGGCTATTGCGGAGTTGTCCCGGAACTCACCATTGGGACATATTTTGATATTCATGCCTTATAAATAGTCTCCAATATCTCTTCAATTCTTAGCGGCAGCTGTCCATCACCTTTTCACCAGTTCCTTACCACTATGTCTACTGTCACGTCAATTCCACATACATTCGCCTCTTTTGACGAACATTGGGAGCCTCGGCTCGTTGCTCAGGCTAACAACCACCACGTTAAGATAGCCAAGATCGATGGAGGGTTCATTTGGCATGCCCATCCAGATACGGACGAGCTGTTCTACTTGTTTGATGGCCAGCTAACCATGGAGATGGAGGCGAATCCGAGTTCGTTATCGAACGGAACCAAAATTGAAGAGTGCAACCTCGACTCTGGGGAGTCTCTGAAATTTTACAAGGTGGAAATGAAAGTTGGAGATATGTTCGTTGTCCCGAAAGGGGTACGCCATCGACCTGTTGCTTCGAACGCGCACATTATGATGATCGAGAAGGCGGGAACCGTGAATACAGGAGATGTAGAATCGGATAGGATGGTACAGCCAGTCGACGTCCGAGGATAATTCATGTCTCCGAACACCACCTTCAACTTCAGCTAGCTCGCACTTGAAACTGTATAATAGGCATCGATTTGAAACTACGAGACCTTCAGCCTGCATTAAAGCTGGCATGCTTGACTTCCTCGACACTACCTTGGCTGCAGTGGTTGGAGTATCTCCTCGATTTGTCCGGTCAGCTTCAAATAGATTGTCATTCTATACAACATGCACGATCATACCGACAATGAGTTCAGATAAAATAATACTGTTCGATCATGCGCCAAAAACAGAATACCTAGTGACGCTCAGGATCTATGGCAAGGCTGGCAAAATTACTTAAAAGAACCGGGACCTCGGGTGGTGTTATTAATTGGCAGTTTCATATTTCTTACATCGTGGATAGGACTTTTTTTAGTTTCAATCGAAATAATGGGAGGTGCAAAGCCTTGTTGTTATGTTAAAAGACTAGAAGCGATGATCAATAGAACGTCCTTCGTGCTAAAACAAGCCTAACGATAAGACTTCTGTTAGTATCACAATGGTGTGTTACATTGAGGCCGAGAGATTGGAGTTGTTTGGTGGACCGTGCTGTAACTCATATCCTCGTAGGGCATGCCTGTGCACAGTAGATCCCAAATTATCTGCAGGTCGAAAAGGTTATGAACGATAATCATGTGCTGGGCTAATGTGAAGTTGCCTTTCGACAGTTGAGGGCGGTGTCACAGTGTTCAATACCCCGTTCCTCGCGCACCGTCACTGCCAAGCCTCACCCCCGTCACCCACTCCCACTGTAGTCTACGCGTTTGCGTCGCGTTCCATTACTAAAACTTTTTGCCCAGAGTTTGACATGTCTAGATCCACATGCCCGGTGGGATGGACCTTCAAGATTCAAGCTGCCATTGATGTCTCAACTTTCCTCACAGCCTGGCTCCTCGGCCAAGAAACAACAGTCCATTTCTAATTTCTTCACAAAGGCGTCTGTTAGACCTGCCCCTCCGTTATCGTCAAAACGCAAGTCTCCTGCAGCTTCAAAGGATCCTACGAGTCAAAATGGTGATCTGAACGACGGGTCGAATGACAAACTTTTTATATCCGATGATGAAGCTGATGCTGTAACCCGAAGGAAGAGTGGAGCATCAAAACGTAGTCTCTCGGAATCAGAATCTTCAGGAGACGACGGAGATAACTTAGTAAACGAACTTCCCGACCGCAAGAGAGCTCGAAAATCAGGCTCCAAGCCCTCCGGTAAACCTACTACACTACATCCAATAACCGCCAATGGATCCAAGAAACCTATAATCACCGACCGTACCTCAAAATATCTCTGGTCTAGCTCACCCCCTGGAGAAGATGAGAACATTGATGATGAAAAGTCTAAGAAGCAAAAGGAGCGTCTCCATAGAGACTTTGTGAAGAAACTTGGACGGCCAGATAGTATCGCCGAAATAAAGAGGCGGAATCATTTCGTTGAGAATACATCCGCCGCTATAGATGAAGATGAAGAAGGGGAACAAGATGAAGAGCCTCCCGCAAAATCAGGCAAGAAGACTCCTGCCGTTAAAAAGGGCGCCTCTAAGTTGACGCCTATGGAGAAGCAAGTGCTTGATATTAAAGCCAAACATTCGGATACATTACTTGTCGTCGAAGTTGGGTATAAATTCCGCTTCTTCGGCGAGGACGCAAGAACTGCTGCAAAAGAACTAAGCATAGTCTGTATTCCTGGAAAGCTGAGATATGACGAACACTTTTCCGAGTCCCACCTAGATCGTTTTGCATCCGCTAGTATTCCAACACACCGACTCCATGTCCACGTCAAACGCCTTGTTGCCGCTGGGCACAAAGTTGGGGTTGTGCGACAGTTGGAGACGGCGGCTCTTAAAGCTGCTGGCGACAATCGAAACGCCCCGTTTGTAAGGAAACTAACCAATCTCTATACAAAGGGCACCTATATCGATGATACAGAAGGCTTGCAAGAAACCAGCGAGCCCACGGCAGCCAAAAACTCGTCAGGATATCTTCTTTGTATCACGGAGACCAAAGCGAAGGGTTGGGGTACCGATGAAAAGGTAAACGTCGGCATACTTGCCGTACAACCAGCTACAGGAGATGTGATATATGACGAATTCGAGGATGGGTTCATGCGGAGTGAAATTGAAACACGCCTGTTGCACATTGCTCCTTGCGAGTTTCTTATCGTTGGTGAGCTTTCGAAGTCGACCGAAAAGATGGTACAACACCTTGCAAGCAGCAAGACAAATGTTTTTGGAGATAAGGCTCGCGTAGAAAGAGTGGATAAGGCAAAGACGATGGCAGCTTCTGCGTACAGCCACGTCTCAAATTTTTATGCGGGTAAAATGAAGGCTACAGATCAAGAGCAGGATTCTATAGCCAGTGCGTTACTGGAAAAGGTTCTGAAGTTATCGGAAAATGTGACTATCTGCCTATCTGCAATGATCACTCATATGTCTGATTACGGCCTGGAACACGTATTCGATCTCACCAAATATTTCCAGCCATTTTCAGCTAGGTCGCACATGCTCTTGAATGGCACAACTCTAACCAGTTTGGAGATATACCGAAACCAGACTGACTACACGCAGAAAGGCAGCTTGTTTTGGACGCTTGATAGGACTCAAACTAGGTTTGGTCAGCGCTTGCTACGCAAGTGGGTTGGCCGCCCGCTCTTGGATATGGCAAGACTTGAAGAACGTGTTGCAGCTGTAGAGGAGCTGAAGGATGGTGAGCAGAGCATAATGATTGACAAAATTAAGCACCTCCTATCCAAGGTGAAAAGCGACTTGGAGAAAAGCCTTATTCGCATATATTACGGGAAATGTACCCGGCCAGAGCTGTTGAATGTCCTTCAGACATTACAACGTATAGCAGTGGAGTTCTCCACGGTCAAATCACCAGCAGATGCCGGTTTCAAGTCGAACATCGTAAACGAATGCGTAGCTGTTCTCCCAACAATCGCCGATGATGTTGTTCAATACCTGGAGAAAATAAACCCTGAAGCGGCCAAAAATGACGACAAGTATGCTTTCTTCAGGGAGAGCGATGAGACTGAGGCCATAATTGAACACAAACTCGGTATTGCAAGCGTCGAGTCAGAACTTAATCAACATCGCTCAGAAGCGGCTACGAAGGTTAAAAAGAAGAAAGTCGACTACGTCACCGTTGCTGGAATCGAATATCTGATAGAGGTTGAGAATAGCCAGCTCAAAAATGTCCCTGCATCGTGGGCAAAAATAAGTGGCACCAAAAAAGTCTCCAGATTCCATACTCCGGAAGTAGTAAAGATGATCCGCGAGCGAGACCAGCACAAGGAGTCACTTGCGGCCGCGTGCGATGTAGCCTTCAAGGAGCTCTTAGATGATATCTCATCGAAGTACCAGGTTTTTAGGGATTGTATCCAGTCGCTAGCAACCCTGGATTGCTTCTTTTCATTAGCAGAGATTGCTTCGCAGCCAGGCTATGTCAAGCCTGAGTATACTGACCAAACTTGCATTGCCATTAAGAAAGGCCGCCACCCTATGGTTGAACAGCTGCTTCTTGATTCCTATGTACCGAATGATACGGATCTAGCCACCGATAATACTCGGGCGTTGTTAATTACTGGGCCAAATATGGGCGGGAAGTCTAGCTACGTGAGACAAGTTGCACTAATTGCTATCATGGGCCAAATAGGCTCTTACGTACCAGCTGAATCCGCCAAGCTGGGGATGTTAGATGCAGTTTTTACTCGCATGGGGGCATTCGATAACATGATGGCTGGCGAATCCACTTTCATGGTTGAGCTTTCTGAGACCTCTGACGTGCTAAAGCAAGCTTCTCCAAGGTCTTTGATCATCCTCGACGAACTTGGTCGGGGTACATCTACTCACGATGGTGTCGCTATTGCACAAGCGGTCCTTGACTATGTGATTCGGGATAAACAGAGTTTAACCATGTTCATAACCCACTACCAGAATCTAAGCTCCATGGCTAAGGCCTACGGCAACAACGAGCTCAAGAACGTTCATATGAAGTTCACAGAAGGCGGTGCCGACGGTCAAGATATTACATTTCTGTACGAAGTCGGCGAGGGAGTGGCTCATAGGTCTTATGGGTAAGCTGTTAAGCCTCGATATGAACACGCTGTTAACTTAGAACAGGTTGAATGTTGCAAGACTCGCTAATGTTCCAGCATCTGTTTTGGAGGTAGCAGCGGTGAAATCCAGAGAACTCGAGGACAAGGTTAACGAGAAGAAATTAGCTAATATGTGAGTAAGCTGCACTAATTGGATTCCGGCAACTGACAAATCGTAGATCTCGAATGCTTGTAGAGACACTGCAACAGCAACAGGGTGGCTTGTTAGAGCAACTAGCGACAAGCATCGATGAAATTTAACATGTGTTCGGGAACAATGCACGTTCTACCTATATTACACCAAAGTTTGGTGAGAAGTCTATCGCAGAATTAGTAGGTCTAGACGTCTCTTGAAGCGGCCTGTTATTATGATGTTGAAACGAATCGAAAATCAAAATCCATGAGCTTAATGCGCCTTGATTACATACCAAAACTGAAATCTAACAAAGAAAATATAAGCTTGAGAAACTTGCTTAACGGGGCTAATTGGAAATGTAGGGGCTACAGTCACAGCGCAGTGGAAGTAAAGTCTCAGATCAACCTCCGAAGCTTAAAAGTGTATTTGCGATTTCAAGCCACTTCATAGGGAAGGGTCAGATGCACGCAGCATTTCACGAAGTCGACGCCTCGGGATGTAGATAAGCCGCATAAGATCTCAAGGTACCCCACAGACATTGAATACAGGAACATTCAGGGGAAGGGAGAGCCCACGTAGACTTGTAAACTGTAAAGTGGGTGACAAATTCTAGCTCACTAGAATGCTCTATCTAAAGTTGCTGACAGAAGCCGCTCTGTGTGCCAATAATTCTGTCACCTTGAGGATCGAGGACAATTAAAACCCTTAATATCGACGTAGCTTGACGCGTGGCCGATAAGATAAAACCCTATGTGGAACAGGAAGTTAGGGTCGATCGCTAATGTGCATAGACTCATAAAGTGGAGAAATGACGAGATCAAGGCTGGGCGACTGCGAGACGTTGACTATATAAATCTTTAATGGTAGCTCGAATTAATCTATTCCTTGAGTATCTGTCTCAAACTTCTTACCCTACCATGAAGTCTATGTTCATCCCATGGGCGCTTTACCTTCGTTCGATAGTTGGGTACAAGGACCGTCCGCCAAACCGTCCGCCAAACCGTCCGAAGGTCTGAACAGCAAAACGCCACACAAAACTTCATCCCTACGGGGTTTAGTTTGATTACCAAGTGATCGGAGCTGTCAACATTCGGGGACTATTATTAAGCAATAAAGGCAATCCATCTCGTATACGCCCCAATGGAATTATAGGATCGATCTTGGCGAGAAAGCTGTTCGGCGCCGAAGGGCAGTTTAGATTTGTACTCTTACGAGTCGACTCAGCATTTGTGATCCAGTGCGCCGGATGATTATTAATTGAAGATGCGTGGCCGAACTAGAGCTAGCTATTCAAAGGCTTGGAGAGCCTTACATTGTACTTTAGCCATGGTGGTCCGACGTTTTCTTTCTTTCACGTAACTTCACTCTCACCGCACAAAATGGCAGCCTCAGGACCTGTGGCAGTGGCTGCCGTGGCCACAACAGAGACTGCAATTGAGACTTATTCAGCTACGAAAAGAACACGCGAGCATATCAAGCGAATCAGGAACAGCTTTTCAACCCAAGATCCTTACCCCAAAATAGACGAGTCGTCCGCGCAACACGCAGACGAAGAACCCAAAACCTATTTCTACCTCGCCTACGGTTCCAACCTTAGTGCCGAAACGTTTCGACGCAAAAGGAATATTCATCCCTTATCTGCTACAAACGTCGTCGTACCCGAACTAGAACTTGTTTTCGACCTTCCGGGATTACCGTACACCGAGCCAGCATTTGCCAACAGTCGTTACCGGAATAAACCGAACAACCATACCAAGGACCAATTGCCCGAAGAGTCCGCTACCTCCTGTGAAGACGATATCGCAAGCGCATCAGGCTGGAACAAGGGACTTGTGGGGACGGTTTACGAAGTGACTGCCGAGGATTTTGCTCATATCATTGCTACCGAAGGCGGAGGTGCTGCGTACGCGGATGTCACGGTAGAGTGCTTTCCGCTCGCCAAGGGTGACGATACCGTACCCGTTAACCCCACTGGGAAGAGCTTCACTGCACACACGCTATATGCTGCCAATCAGAGGAACAAAGGGAACCGCAGAGATGGTTGGGCGGAAGCCTCAGAGCGGTACCTGAACCTGATTAGAACGGGCGCAACGGAGAACGAACTCCCAACTGAATACAGGGATTGGCTTATGAAGTTGAAACCATACAGAGTGACTACCTGGCGTCAAAGAGCTGGAAAGGTGATATTGCTCGCGGCTATGTTACCTTGGATCCTCTTGATGTTTCAACTACAGACATTGTTAGCTGACAAGAAGGGGAGGGGACCAAAATGGCTACAGCAGTATGCTGAGCGGTTGTTCACGCTCCAGTGGATATCCTACGATCGGGTGTTTTATCATATATTTGGAGATGGAGAAAGAACAATAGGAGACGAATATAAACCACCAGTGTACAAACACAAAGAATTAGCATGAGTTTAGAATAAAAGATGTTTGCAGTCTCAATGTCAATATCCATAGATGTTTGCAATCTCAATTTCGTTATCAGGCCAGTGCTAACTAGCTTTCCTGCCAAGCCATTGTTATCAGAAACTTTATTTCACATCCAGTTTGAACTCCGAGCAGCCTGACCCAAATTTTAGCAACTGGAACAGGCACTTTGCCATACCCGCTGTCGACGAAAATATGGGCACACTCTTAGTCGAGAGTTCAACCACGATGGCCAATTCTACTATTCATTTGAATTGACAGACCAGTGGCTCAAAGGCGTTACGCAATCTTGTACCATGGCCACTCCCCAAGAAGCAGAACAGAATTATCAAGGTGACCTATCAGAGTTAGCGTCATTCCTACAGAGAGCTTCTCGGAGTCCTACTATTGTGTAAGATCACTTCTCCCCATGAATTCCCGATCGCTTGACGTTTCTTTAGTGTGCCACAAGCCATAGACGAGCACATCAACGCTACAATCTCTACAAGTAATTCCGGTCAATACAAATACTCCATCAAGGACATATCTCTCCTCTCCCAAGCCCTAGAAAACAATGGTCGGTCCATCTGTTCAAGGCTCTCAACTAGAGCCTTCATTCTGCTCTTCGCAATACTGAGGTTAGCTGAGCCATGCTTGGCAGTTCAGCGTGCATTGTTCCTCCTAGCTGTTAGTTGGTGACAGTCTCACGAGGTGATTTGATTGCTCAATATCTCGATAGGACTCATTTAGCGAGGATGAGGATGGTACATTTTCCCTCACGCAGTCAACTGTAGATGGGTCGCTGTCGCCACTCCAACGGAAGAAAAGAAGAATTGGAGCAGAAATTCTTAGTCTCTGTTATTCTGCTTTCTGTAACGACGGTCTACGTCCTGAAATCAGACGTTGGGTAATTGTAATGTCACAAACTATGCTGCTGCTAACATTGGTAGATGGGGCTATTGTCTCTCGAGCTTCTTAAAGAGAATGAACCGAACGCTGTCCTCTTAGTCGCGAAAATAAAGGAACAGAAGTAGAGTCTAGACTTTCAATCCCCTATGAGATCTTCATCACTGACTGTAGTATAGAGGAGCGCTAGGCCATATCATCAATTCCGAGAACGACAACATCCTGAAGCTTATTGCTGGCACTATAATTCGAGAGATCCTTGCTCGCATGAAGACGCCGCGAAAAGTTTTCTGGCCTGCCGGGACAGATGTGATTACATATCAAAATTTTCCGAAGCCAACAAACTTCCAAAGCGAGTCTAGGTGGACGAGATTATTTATGGACTATGCTGAGACGGTTAAAGTCCGAGACAAAAGAATAGAGTACATTGTTTTTGTTATATCCAAAGCTACCAGCTAATTTGCTGTAGGTCTTTCAGTGCATTCGTTCTCGCGGCCGAGCTCGTAGGCGACCAGGGCTTAGAATTCGACACTAAATCTGACCGATGCATATTAATCACTCTCAACAAGTCCCTTACTATCTACATTCCTAGCACACCTGAGTCTTTTGATCAGTATCTAGATATCCCTTCCTCAAACGCTCATGAAAGCGAGCTGTTTCCAGTTAAAATCGAAATCGACAACCACTCCGTGGACGCCCACAAGTTGAGAATTCCGCTTGCAACAGCTTACAGCCCAAATTCATCCCATAATGGATTGGGAAAGTCATTCGACCACTTGGTAATAACATTCAACAGAGCCTCCGAAGCGAAAGACTTGATGAGATCATGGCACAAAATTGCCGTGAACAATTCAAAGAAAATTCGTCGCTACCCACGTAGCAGTCAGGCCACCGAACCTATTGATGCTTCGAGAAGTGTTGAAGATGAAGGTACCAACTATAGCAATCAAGGGATAAAAAAGCCTGAAGTATCTAGTAAAGATGAGTTGAACTCGAATGAAAATCAGTGTATGAATCCGTTTCCAGAGAAAACCGAAGCACAGACATTTAAAAGATCGCCAGCAGCGCCTCATCCAATCCCAGACTCAGACATGATTTCGTTAGGCAAGGTCTTTAAATCCCAGGGCCAGACTCAGCAACTGCAACAAGCCAAAGCTCCAAAGATGTCACTTGATAATGACAATGAGTCTTCGAAGAAGATTACTTCGACCAAGAAGTCGATGTTGGGTGAAAAATCCAGTCAACACAAGAATCTTAATGTGTCCGAAAAGTTACATTTAAGCGCTAGGACGCAGGACGGTGGGAAACAAGTTGATACAAAGGCTCTCCAAGAGGATGAAGAGAATAAGAAACCTGTAGTCAAACACAAGTTTTCAAAGAAAACTCCAAGAACGCAGCCAAATATTCTAAGTAAAGGATCTCTTAAGACAAAGGCTGCCAAGTCAACGTATTCCAGTAGGCCAGTTTCTGAGAAAAGCTCAATTTATGATGTTCCAAGTTCTGATGTGGATGATGTGGATGATGGTTCGCTAGAAAGAAAAGGTAGGGCAAAGAAAAAAAAGTCCCAGGTTTCAAACAACAGTGCTGCCAAGAAGAAAAGAGCTCGAAGTCGAAAGTGCAGTTTCAGCAATCGAACATCGTTGAGTAATTCAGGTGATGAGGGAGCTTCCAACCATGCCAGTGACGACTCAGAATATATACCTCCAGCAAAACAAAGTTCTGGATCAAGAAACTCGAAACGCCGTCGAACGAACTCAAGCTGTAATCAACCGAAGAATGGCCGCCATGCGGTCAAAAATGGTGAATCCGATTCACAACTGACACATGAGAAAAAAGAACGAAATGTAGGACCGGCACGAGATGCAGCAATTCAAGCCAATGAGATGATACACGATATAACATCTAATGAAGCCGCCAGTTCTCAACAAATATTTGGTACTCAGGAACAGAAGTTCGTGATACCAAAAAAGTCTACCTCAGGAAACGGTATTGAGAGCACAGTTAAGTCTAGAAAGGATCATCCCGGGACAAGAGTAGCAGAGAAATCATTGATACCAGAAAATTTGCATCTGGCAGGTGTATCGAAAGTGTCTAAAGCACCCGCAGGAGGTAGGTCGGATGTAAAAGGGCCCGTCGAGAAGCTACCAAATGATGACCCTACCGGTAGAATGGAAACTACAGGAACGCAAACACTCCAGACACTCCAAAAAGGGAGAAAAGAGAAGACATATGAAAACAAAGCTCCTATGCAAGCTAGTACATTTCCTCAGGGTCAAATGGATAGTCGATTAGATGAGTGTGTTGATGTAAAAGCTCATGAAGTTGAACAGTCTGAGCATTTTGATGAAGCCATGGCTTTTGTTGAAGATACGAACACAACGCATAACAGTCCTTCACCCAAAATGTTATTTTCACCTAACAAGGGTTTGGCCTTACAGAACCTTAATCAGAAAGCGATAAACTCACCTTGGAGATTTAACACAAAAGCTGCTGCGATATCGACTTCAAATTTTGGTGAAAAAACAAATCCCAAAGACCCTGGGGACAAGCATAATGCTGTTAAAGCTAAAAAATCGCTTGAACATCCAAATACTGGTAGTATCCATTCTAGAGGCAATTTCGCGCCGTCCACAGGCCCGAATCTTGTTGAAAGAGTTCACGATACAACTAGTGGTTTGTCACTTTCACAAAAACATAGTGTCTTGCAAAATACAAAGCAGCATTATCACAGAGCCTCAGATCGCCCCCCTCGAACACATGCTCATCACGATCTATCGCCGTCGAAAGAGGAGAAATCTAGTCCCATGTTTGTTAAAGTGATCAAATCTTCCTCGAAACAAGCAGAAGACGAGCTCACTCTCCAAAAAGCTACCAGATCTGACCCTAACCATGGAAAACATGATGATTGTGTTACCGTGTCTAATTTCTCAGTGCCCAGTAGCCGCCATGATAAAGAAAGCGCTGGAAAATGGATTTCGAAATCGGCTAATCCTACAAGTTCCGCACTCCCGAAAGAAACCGATATTTTCATAGACTTAACAAATCAATCCGACAATGCTTACTCAGATGATGAGAACGACGCGGACGGCTATCTAACAATCAGAGAAGAGACGGTAGAAAGAACACCAGAGCTTGTAGATACACGTGGTGCATCAGGTTTTAACTCGAGGCTACAGTCTCCAAAGGGAGTCAAGGACAAATTGGGGCAAATTTTGAGTACTACAGACAAAGCACCACCATCAGCACCGAGAAAAGTAGCTCAAGGTCTTCAGGGTAAAGGCCAAAATGCTAACAGCAGAAATTCCAGAAGTCTTCATGTCGATCCAAGTAAACTAATTGACGACGACTGGAACAAAAAGCCATCGATCATTAGTTTCGACGAGAAAGGGCCTCGTAATCAAGGACGCTTCTCATTAACAAGGCCACATGACAAGCGTTTGCAAATGCAGGTATGGACAGTGGCTGAGTCTGAACCTCAACATCTTCCTCCAAAGCGCAAAGAACGAAAGACAATTGTTGCGTATAATGGAAGTCCTATTGCTTCCCGAGAGAAAAGAGGTGCTAAAAGGCCGGGTATAGATACGGACGAGGTTATCAAAGAGCTCGAGAATACTACGATGCTGAATGAACTACCTGAAGTTCCTCACAAAACTACACTCTTTGATGACCAGGATCTACCTAGAATTAAGCGGATCAGAATAGACTCATCTAACCACTTAACTAGATTTCACAGCAACGATGCCATTTCTTCGAGCAATAAAAAGCAACAGCCTAGTTCACCAGAAGCTCCATCTCGTATTTTAGAAGATATGAAGGCGCACCAGGAGCGGAATTGTGAATATGTCTGCCTTGACGAAGGAGTTGTGAAGCCAATCAAGCCACATGATCCATTTAACAACGATCAAATTTCTTCAAAAGGGTCTCCAATCTTCTTACGAAAGCTCCAAAATGCAATTGCGTTGTCCAAGAAAACGAGTCCCAAAGCTACGTCACACCGCATATCTAACATCCGACCCCAAGGCCAACATCACTCAAAAGACACTTGTGAAGAACTCGACCTAGATAAAACTCTAGTGGCCTCGGCAGAGAAAATAAAAGCCTTAGGTTTTGGAACCCAGATCAGCTCGAATGAATCATTAGAAGACGAAACTAAATGTCTCTCTCCGGAAACGGACGCTGAGACATTACATCTTGCTGGGATTCAAAAGTGGCAAAACTCGCTCCGCGAAGATCAGGCTCGCACGCTGAAACACCTTTATGAGTTTTCAAACGTAAGTCAGTGGACCTCTATTGAGCCACACACTAAAGTTTTAATAGCGTCTTCTCAAGCACTTGAACTCCAAAGAAACTATCCTAGAGGATATCATCCGAGAATATGAGCGCCACGGCTTGTCTCAGATCAGTCAATTGAAAGAAGCCCACCGAAAAAAGTATCGTGACTTTCTAGTTTCCGTCCAAAAGACGAAAATGTCAATGGACGATGCGCTAGAAGAAGCGTATAATAGTTTTACCGAAAGATACAAACAATTGAAGGCTAGACGTAGCGGTCACAACTACAAATGGGTGAGAGAGCGTCAAGCAGCACAGACTCAAGCACTCGAAGAACTCGAGACTATCCTTCAGCAGTAGGGCTTCGCCGACAAATCACAGCGTTGGGACGGTAGAACCATACATGATACTCTCCAATAACTTTGCCATTCCGTATATATCCAAATCGCTCGGCTTTCATTCTTTTGCCATTTCTTTGAACCTTATCTGGAAAGGGGAAGATGAGATGTGCTCTTAGCTTAGAAATTTAGCTACATAGTATTAGAACTCTGAATTAGATTAGGCTTCTTATTGCTTTAATGTGATCTGTGGAAGGCAGTCAAAAGTTAAAGTAGATTTCCAAGTCCTCTTTGAGTCTCCAAAAGAACCACATAGTTTCAGTGCCTTTATTCTTTTCCCACAATCATTTTGAAGCCGAGTCTCGTACAGCTGTTAAATAGAGTAGAGCTCCCACGAGGATTACTATAGGTGCTGGCACTGTTCTCGTCCGTTACAAGAGTGTAGCCAATACCTGATATCTGTCCAGAAGAGGTAAAACAGTAACATGCTATTTCTCATGGACCTAAGGGCTCAAAACCCTGACCTCTCCATAAAAGCCTGTTGCCTGACACTAGGCCCATTGGATTCAAAAGCCATCTCACTTGCTCCCAAGCCCCACCCCGTACCGTAATGCCCCGCTAAGTTAACTGAGGAGTGCAATTGGTGATTTCACATTCTCCAAACATAAGCTCAAGTACCTAGCTTCTTGCCATCCGTTCTCTTTGCCAAATTCTTTTCGGTGGCTGTAGTAATCCATTGCTGTGCTATCAATCGTTACCTGTCGCTCTGAGTTCTCAACAGTCGTCGGTAGCTTTAAAAATACTGCATCTGTCTTCGGTGCGTGAAACTGAGAGGATAAAGAGTTATAGAGAAGTATCTCAACTCACACAACTCGGAGCACTCAACAAAGTCGTTACCTCTCGGCACGTCGAATATCGACTGATAACTACTCTTGAACAGCACCCAAAGAAGTCATTCTCTCTCGGCGCGTCGAATACCGACCAATAACTATTCTTCAACAGCACCCAACAAAGTCATTTCCTCTCGGCGCGTCGAATATCGACTGATAGCTACTCTTGAACAGCACCCAAAGAAGTCATTCTCTCTCGGCGCGTCGAATATCGACCAATAACTACTCTTGAATAGTACCCAACGAAGTCGTTACCTCTCGGCGCATCGAATATCGACCAATAACTACTCTTGAACAGCATTTAACAAAGTCATTCCCTCTCGGCGCGTCGAATATCGACCAATAAATACTCCTTAACCGCAATTATGACATCCACAAATCTCGACACTGTCCCGATGGAGTTGATCCTAGAGCTTTTCTCGGCGCTGAACTCTTTTGAGGATGCTTTCTCACTTGGCTGTATTAGCAAGCGCTTTCGCGCATTCTGGAACGCCCATCACGGAGAGATCTACCTTCGCCTCGCACCACGTCTCTTGCCGTTCTACTCGAAGGCTGCCACGATCGTCGACAAGCAGTTAGCTGTTGAAACGATCGTCGGCAAGCAGGTAGCTGTTGAAACCCCCAAGGCTGCTGGCACTTCAAAAGACCGGGCTCGCAGGTTGAGATACAACGAGCGGACTGTATCCTCTTTTTGTAAGGTGTTCGAGATATACAACTATCCACGCCATAATATCCACCCCAAGGCAATAATCAACAATGCTCCTCCGCATTTCCCGGGTAACATGTGTGTTGTGCTAAACCCGGCAACAGTACAAAGCATGTTTGGAGGCATAAGTATGGACTGCATCCGTCAGATATTCAAAGGTCTCGGGACTGACGGCATACTAGCTCGCGTGCTCAATACCATGTCGGACGCAGAGGAACAGCGCCTCACCGGGGTCGTCTATGAAATCTGGAGCCTATTCTTTACTTTCTCACTCAGCCACCAAGACGCATACGATTCCTTGGAGACCTGCTCCATTCGTCAACTGTCCAAGTACTGGAGCATGACTGCTTGGGTCATCCAGTGCGAGATTGAAGTTCAAATCGACAAACTCGGTCTTTGTGACCGAGAATTCTGGTCGACAATAAATACCTATACTTCGGACTTGTTGAACGAGAAAATAAAGGCCCTGGGTAACCAGAAAGATCTGCCTCCGGTCCTGCCCGTCGCTGGATGGATAATATTCGACGAGTTCCAGGAAAATTACGTGGAAAAGATCCCCGATGTCGTTTAAATAAGACAAGCTTTGAGCGTCACACACGTCTCTCTCTCTCTCTCTCTCTCTCTCCCTCCCTCTCCCTCTCTCTCACACACACACACCTCTCTCTCACCTCTCACATCGCGCAGTTCGTTGTTAAAGAAGAAATCGCGATTAAGTAATCGCATCATCATGTGCAGGTCAAGGATCATCTCAGTAAATATGAAAAACAAAAAAAAATACTATGGGCCAAAGGAGTTCAGAGCGGGCCTACCTAAGTGTTCTCACCAAATCTGTTCTCCAGAGCCGTTGCGTCGATCGTGAAAATTGTTAAATGGGTTAGAGTGAGGCCTAGAGCCATACGCCAATACTCATGATGGTGCAATCTTGAAGAGGATCGAGGATCGAGGAAGTTGTCGGGAATTATCAGTAAGGATTTGTGGTCAACTCGGTCTGTATTCCGTAGTCACTGCTAGTCTAATAGAATACAGTCAAGGTCCAAGATATGGAATATACTTTACATGTGAAGATCAAATTACTTTTCTTACCTAGGCCCCTCCGTATAGCATACACCCGTAGGTTAAACGAGATAACCATGCGTAGTTCGTGAAAATCCACAGAGCTCCCCAGCACCTTTCTTTCTTCATAAGCTCTGCCCGCTCTTTCTCTGACTTGGTCGAAGCATCTTCATGCGACTCCTAGGCCTAGGTTGTGTGTGGCCTTTACCATTAGCATTCTTAGTTTGGCAACGCGTTTTCACGAGATGTAGAGAGGTAACTCTTTGAGTATTTTCTCAACGACCTTGAACTTCCGAGTGGCATCGACTGGGACGCAACAGATAGCCAAGAACGCTTCTACTCAATAGAGAACAGCGAGACTGACTAGCCGTGTGCTATGTTATCCTATCTTAGACTCATCAGTCTCAGTTCTGTACGAAGACCGGTAAATGCCCATCGTAAAGAGCCAAAGAAGGCCTTTGAGCTCTCGAAGAGACAGAGATAGTAGTAGTACCGAAAGCTCCAAACGCCCCGTCTAAGAAACATCCATAACATCAGCCGCATCGGCCATCGGTTCAAGCTCGTTAAGAAGCACGATACGAATAGGCCAGTCGATCCAGTGCCGCATCTCGGGACCGAGCACATCCCTAGCAGTCGCAACAAACAGCTCAGATATACCCTCCAGCCACCAATAGTACGACCTCGCCCGATGCAGCAGGACCGAGTAGTGCGCCACCAAAATCATCGCATAAGCATTATGGCAGTCGACCAGCCGCAAGAACTGATCAGAAACCTTAATCGGCCACTGACACAAGGCGCTCCCGCTGGGCGCGCGCCTATACGGGCTGCGGTACGTGCGGGTGTACGACTCGTCGACCTTGTACAGGTCGGGCCAGTGGGTGGTAGCCTGGACGTGGGTGACGTGGGAGAAGCCGCGGCGGAGCAGCCAGAGGGCGTCGTCGAGGGCGGCGCGGACGTCCTCGCTGCCCTCGCCCTCGCCCTCGTGCGCCTGCGCCCACAGCGAGTCGAGCGCGTTGATGCGCGCGTCGTCCTGCTGCGCGAACTTGCTGTCGAGGAATATGCGCTCCGGCCACTCCGGGTCGCTGACGAAGCCGGCCAGGGGCCCCTGCTGGAGCCACGAGCCCGACTGCATGAAGATGGCGCAGGAGCCGCGGAGGCCGCGGAGCATGCCGGTCAGGAGGCGGGTTCGGTAGACGCTTTGGTAGGTGTCTATGGTTTGGAATGCGTTTGAGGCGAGGTCTCGGTATTCGATCGTGGAGTCGGCGAAGGTGTAGAGTGCTATGAATATGGAGCATGTGAATAGGTCGGTGCAGTTGTTGGCGTTGATGTCCTCGATCGCTAGTCTGTAGTCCGGCAGGGCCATGTTGAGCCTGCTTGCTGCTGATGTGACCAGCGTATTGTACTGATTGCTGGTTCGGTCGCTGCGTCTTGCCAGATCCATTGCAGCCATGGCGAGAAGCATGTCTCGTACGAGAGAGTTATGCAGCGCTAGCTTTGGGACCTCGATCTGCCATGTCGGTGTGATCCCCTTTTCGTATGAAGATAGAGACACGGCTGTCTTGTCAATGAAGAACTGGAAGAGCTCGGTGTCGGGAATGGAGTACGGGCTTGCTTGGCGACGAGCTTCCGGTCCCAGATAGGATGTCAAGAAAGCAATTGGCCTTTCGATTTGCGTTGGAGATTCGGAAGATTGCTGGGAGGTAGGTTGGGGGGTGTGTTGGGGCGTATTCTGGGGGGTATCAACGCTGGAAGGGGGAGACCCGCTGCTTTTCGACGACGTCGAGCGTAAGAGGGCCTTGACATCCTCCGAGGGCGTGATAGCCTCGAAGCTGCATGGAACGTTTCGCTTCTGGCAATTGGCACAGGTAGGCTTCTCCTCGCCACACTGTAAATGATGAGCATTGGAATTGTATCTTCAAAGTCTCCCCCCGCTAGCTTCGATTGGCCCACGGCGGACGTACCTTCACGTGCCTCTGCTTGCACCCAAGACATCCATTTCTGGTCTTTGGATGGACTTTGCGTGTACGCATCATTGTTCGATAGACAGACGAGTTGATTAGGAGATGAAGGCTGTAGATGTGGAAAGTAAGACACGATCAATTCATTATGAGGTTGTCTACTAAAACGACATTCCCATTACAGGACGTGCCCGGCGTTAGTGGATGGATCGGTTAGCTGCCAAAAATTAAAGACTTGATCGATCCTTCCTAGGCAGCAGACAATGCACGCGCGGGGGGGGGTATATGATTAGGACCTCTAGGGGGCTTGGAGGAAGGTTAAATTTTTCCCACCCTGGGCCCTGGGGACCTCCGGCTTAGTCAATAGCTATCAACCAACAGGACTATAGCAGGCGTAAGCCGACTAAGCCGCGGGGGCTTGGGTGGCTCGGGCAGCGAGTCAGTTTTACTCGAAACGTCGCGGGTGATTCATCATATCTTGCGGTCAACCCGGCCGGCAGCATCGGGATGAAGGCCCAAGGGGACCTCGGGGACCCACAGAGGCTCGAGAACTTAGCCGCATGCGCCATGCTCAGCATTTTCTTTTTGGATCTGTATGTAGATCTCAACGTCAGCTTGCGTGCCTACATAGTACATAGCCAAAATAGAATACTGATACATATTGTTGTCTGGAAGGCATCATTCAATTGCCACTCACACTGTCTCGGTTGAATGTTCCAGCCACAGCCATCAGGACCATGTGCCAAGACCGGAAACATCAGATCCGAGAGTAGCATACCCGTCTAGTTATGCACCCTGCCGGCACCGACGCCGTAGCACAGTCCCTTAAGCAAAGAAAGTCCGCTTAAAACTGCCCTTGAGCCAGTGATTTGCCTGTTAACATCCTTCATGCTATCACCGAACAGTGGAAATCGAAAGTCAAATGCCGGTGTGATGAAATAGCATCAGCAGCTGAAAAGCATATGGTCGCTGCTTTCACACTTTGCGTGAGTTCAATTCGTCTCTATTTGTTACCTGACTGCTTGGCAGGTGCCTTTGAGGCATTTTACTTTGACGAACTGAAGCCTCCAGAGTTTTAGTCCTTCGTTGTGGGCATCTCATTTAACATTTGATCAACGGTGGCGGTTTTACCATGGCTGTCATTTGCCGTAATCGGGCCGGCCGATATGCATATCAGCCTCGTTGATATGTCTATGGTAATCCATGTGGGAATCCTGACTCGCAGTTTGAGCCCTAAACTGTCCAATCAAAGGCCTAGAGCAGCCTTCATAACCCACAGCAGCACATATATCCTAGTGATTCGAAGGGCGCAGAGTCTATATTCTTCGATCGGGCCCCCAGAAAGATGCCTCGTATTCAACTGCGAAAGATCTAGTCTTCCTAGAGGTTGATGGCTTGCGGATCAAAAAGAGCGTGGAAGGGTTCAAAAATAAGGTACACGGTCAGCAAATCTGCATCCTTCAGTTTTTAAGGCAACTGTTGCGATACTAGAACATGAAATCGGGTGAACGCCTTCGATACTGCGGAAGATCGCCGCTTGAATGGCCATGCACCAATGAAATATCTTATCAAGGATGAGACGTTGAAATCTTACGTGTTCAAACAGACGTTGTGAAAGATATACCTCGGCGGAAGCAGCTATCCGAAACATCTTGTGCACATACTTTTAATTTGAGGGTAACAAAAAAGAATTTATTTTTCCTACTGTCAACCTATTATTTTACGACAGATACTTGTTGAACCAATCGATCCCCTGTTTCTCCGCGTCGTCCATCGCCTTCTTGTCCTTCTCGCTAGTGAAGTCCCCCCTCAGAGTGAACCCGTGCACCTGGTCAGCATAGATGCGAATCTCATGATCCACATCAGTCTTCTTAGCCAGCGAGTCCTGCACGCCACCGCGGGTGGCCGCGTCGACCACGCTATCCTCCTCCCCGAAGGCCAAGCTCAGCGGCTTCTTGACCGGGTCGAAGTCGCCGGGCACGGCCACGAGCGAAGGATGGCAGGCATACGCGGCGTCGACCCCGCCGATGCTTCCGCCGCCGTCGGCGTCCACAGTGGGCCCGTGCGCCTGCAGGATCGCGTACCTCCCGCCCCAGCAGAACCCGATGGCCCCGACCTTGTTCGTCCCCGGCTCCGACCGCACCGCGTTCACGAAGCCGTCGATCAGCGGGCGGGTGACGCCCTCGCGGTGGGTTACCAGCCACGGCCCGAGGGTCGCGGGCACTAAGGCAGCGTTCTTGGCTTTGCCTACGGTCGTGAGCTCCGCGCGCTTGTTCAGGTTCGGCTCGATGGTGTCCAGGAAATCCAGCGGTATGGAGTTGCCCTGGTGGAAATCCGGGATATAACAGTAGAATCCGGCCTTGGCATACTGGTCGGCCAATAGGCGGACGTTCGTGAATTTCCAGCCGAAGACTGAGATTGGTCAGCGACAAGGATTTTTTTAAGAGCAGCGGACTGGGGGAGGGGGGGGCCTTATTATCGCACTATCTGTGATGAACACGATGCTCTTTGACTTGGAGTTGCTTTCAGGCTCTGCCACGTAGGTAGGCAGGCCTCCTATGGTTTCTTCGCGGCCGGCTGGGGTACCGTCTTGCACTTTGCCGCTGAGACAGCAGCTCGACATACCGACTACGGTTGCCATGGTCTTTAGCAAAGGATTTGAACTAGTTAAAAATGGTTGGAACAGACACCGAGGGAACTTTGGCACCTGTGTTAAATGAGGTTAATAACTTTTATAGAGCATGAGGTCAATCATTCTTGAATCTTGATCACCGATATTTAATTAATGACGTAGTCGGTCGCGGGGAAATATTAACGCTGGCATGCGTGATGATGATGTTGTAGTACGGATAAACAAATTAAGCGAACCCTTAGCTTACAATAAAATCGCAGTCACAAATATGTCACTATGTTTTAATTTGAAGGTTTCTTCAAAAATTTGTCCTATGGCCATTTACCCATATGTAGTAGAATATGAGATGTATAATTAGACTATTCAATACCCCAAAAAGTCTCAGAGAATAGCTTATGGGCTGTAAGTACGCGTCCTTGCTGTGCCACAAGGAGCGCGCTGCTCGGAGTCTAGCCGTTGCAAGAGCTAGCCATTTGCTCCCCCCAACAAGGTTTTTGGTAAAAATTTTAGGAATCAACGTCACTTTAGATGTACTTGTTTGTAAACTTTGCGATCCTTAGAATGAAATCCCACTTTTGGTTTAGGTGCGCAACCATGCGGAAAATTGATCATTTGTACGTATCTTTTCTATCACCTTAAGTTCGACTTCCAGGTCCTCTACCTAATGCTTCCCTCACGCTATCAAAGGCAACTTCCATATTCGGACCTTCAATCCCGTTGACACCCATGGAAGTAGTCGTTCCGCCAATTTGTCTCCCAAGAAGCCGTTCCTCATCCCTAACAATAGTAGTGTTTACTGACTTAACATCTCTCGTATACAGCTCGAAATCCGTGCTTCCATCGCTGCTTTGAACACCCGCAAAACGTATAGTCTGTGCAGTAGTTCCGCCACTAAAGGTCCCGCCACCTGGTCCTCTGCTGGTGTACCATGCCTCCCCTGTCTGGCGGGTATCAAGTGTAGAGCCGGCAAAGTCCGGTAGTGTTGGAGCGTTGTCGGATAACGAGGCATCTTGAGGTGCGAAGTAGAGATGGGGGTCGGCATTGCCGAAAGATTGTACGCCTTGCGGGAAAACAGCGGGTCCCACAATGCGAATTGACTCGCCTCTATCTAATTCGCCGCTTAGTAGAGTGAGGTTAGGAGTAACACTATATGTGGAGTTCGTATAGATAGGATAGGCGATTCGCCGCGCATAACCGGACCCTGAAGCTGCATCAGAGCCACTTGTGGTCTGATTGGTAACTTGTGTAACGCCGAATGCTGTGAATTGATTGAAGTTAGTGTAGTCCAGATCTTGGTTCCAAGAAACCGATCGTCCATTGACTGTAGCAGAGATGGAAAGTTGTCGTCTCGCAGTGACGCTATAGGTAAGAGTCTCGTTGGTTCCATTGGAAGTCTTTGTCGTAGAGGACTCGAGAGAAAACTGAGGTGGAGGAGCAGAGATTTGCGGGGTAGTCCCAGTGGTTTGGGAACTGTTAGATGACGAGAAGAGGAATATTTTCCCAGTGACAACCCAATTGTCACCGGGAGTATTAAGAACTGTGGGTGTACCTGCACCATCGTCATCAAGGCTAGCAATACGGATAGAAAATTTGTGCGCAGCACCATCAAGAAGGTATGGAAGCCATGGGGTGATATCAATTTCAGATTCGCGAAGATCAAATGCATCGATTCCGACGATTGGACGCCAAAATCCAGGCACAATCCCTCCAGTAAAGATGATTGGAAACGGCCATACAACTCCTGCTAGCTGATCATCGATTAAAAGCTGCATCTCTCTCCATGGAGAGCCTCCATATAGAGATCCCGTTGTATCCGCGAAAGTAGCTGTATTCGAGGTGAGAACGTTGCTGTACCAAAATTCCTCGCTACCCTGACCACAACCGCTGAGTGATACTACTGCTCGATCTACGTTCTGTGGTAGCGTGTACGTTACGCTGGCATCATCCCTTGGAATTTGAAAAGCGCTAGGCTCGCTAGACGCCGACTTTCTACTCGAAATAGGTAGAATCGAGTCCGCGGTATCTGGGGAGTCCGGAACAGTGAAGAAGGTAGCAGTCAGGGTGGTATGCCAAATTCCAGTGTACGTGTCATCGACCAAGTTTCCCAAGTCGAATATGATCTTCTGTGGGTCCTTCCATAGAGCGTTATAGTGCTGCATCTCCTTGATATATGTGAAAACAATCCCATATGTAGTTGGCTCCGCCGTAGAGGTTCTCCAGACTTCGGTATCTCCAAGGTACATGATCGCTAGCCTATCAAATTGCCTGTTGAAATGAACATGCTTAAATCCACAATCGATTCATATAACCTACCTCCCTTGGCTTGTAACAGTGAAATTCATTGTCACGCGATTGAAGCTACATGGTGGTGGCGTGTATTGCCCTATGCCGTAGGTTCAATACCCATCGTAACTATCTTGAAGTTTCAAATTTAAATATTAACTTACCTACGAATGGCATTCCGTAGCTAAAAGCAAAGTCATGTTCCATAAGAGTCATTGTTGTCACACAACTCCCACCAGCGTTACCGCTATCCTCACGTGGCGTTAGCACAGGCGGATAGACCTGGAAACATTCCAGTGTGCCATTTGCAGGCGTTTCCTGCCTCTTAACTCGTGACGCGTTAGCATCGTAGCCGTAATCAAGCTCCGGATACGCTCCAAGACCCGGGGAAAGTAGAAGCAGGGCAGGCCATAAATCCACGCACTTGGTAAAAATCCGCCGCATCTTGCGGGGAAGGAGAGAGAACTCGTTGGAGCTGAAGCGCTGCGTCGGAAGACGGCGTTAGCGAGTGAGCTTCTCTTTTGTACGATAAAGAAAAGAGGGATGGGAAGTCCTTATGAAGCTTCCCTAAACTGTAAAAGAATAGGAATGGAAAGGTGTGGTGTGCGCAACACCATCGTCCTACCTCTCGCGACCTGGAGGAAAGCAGCGCTATATACCCGCATACTGCGCCGACGCGACGAACTCCCGCGACAATCGCCTGAGGAACTAAGCTTCGAACCTCTTTAAAACTTTGATCTGTTACGCTCGAGCCTCAGCTCATCTCTGGCCTGGTAATTGACCTAAAAACTCCAGGGGTCGCGCAGCTGATCAACGTACATGAAAGAAGGTGCAAGTGGTTTGATTTGCTTGATACAGACAAGCCGCAATCGAGCTTCCTAGGCGGGTTAGGCCTCGGCGTTGACGATCTGCGGGTGGGCTTAACGGTCATTCGCCCACTCAAACTGTTGCGGGAGGGGAAGCTTTATGCATAACCACCACATAACTCTTCGGTTGCTCTCTAATTCGAGGCAGTAAAGTTCTTGAAAATGTGAAATAGAGATAAAGATAAGCCGGGTTGTATAATCTAGGATCTTTGTGGCTTTTTCTACTCTTGGCGTTGAAATCACCGGCAGACTGATTGCGATGTTTTCCTAGTAGTCAAGCTTCTGCTGTTAAGCTCATCTTGCATCGGGCTAGTGGAATTTTCGCGTCAGATAGATGTCGGGAAACAAACAGTCGTATTACAGCTTTGCCACGTACCTAGGTAACTATTGACCATCGGACAACGTGCATGTGTGAAATATGAAGCACGCGAAAGATGCCTTAAGGTTGCGGTGATCAAGCTAGATATCTAAAAGCCCTAGAAAAAGAAAAGGTTTCCGTAGCCGTCGAATTAAGAGTCGAGGGAAATGTCTACTGATGACTTGGAAATTAAGACAAAGACACGGTCCTCGAGCTTTGAGAAATAGTAAAGAACCCCGCATAACAAAAATGTATAGGGAAATTCACGGCAATCAGTGGGCAGTCAAACATCTTTGTTACTTCAACACTTTATAAAAACCTTGTAGAAGCTTTTCTTTTAGTCTAAATATATCGATATAAATCTCCACGATCAAGTAGAAAGACGCCATGGGCGCACATATACAATGAATCATAATCCGTAGCCTTTGAAAGTGACGTTAAATCCCGAATAACCACTCTGGGTATTGTTTGGACCTGTAACCGCTGTGTCCATCCGTTGCAAACTCCATTCTCCAGATTGAATCTACCTGCCGAGCCAAAATGCTTACCCGATGAATGCTCTGCTCAAAAAATTGGGATAGCGTCTAATCTCGATCCTCCACTCTTCTACAACGCTTCAAACACGGGTTTGTATCCGCTTATCCTATTGCCTTCCCTGTGCACCTTTATGTATCTTGCTACACCTTCCAAGCCATCAGGGAGAAGCCTATGACGGTAGGGCTTGATCTTGTCTTCATTTATAAGCTTAGAAGCTATCTCATACCACTTTTTACACCATTCGTGATAGTCTGGGACAACGGGAATCTCGTACGGACCCGTGCTGAATTTCTCCCCGAACGCCGAGAAGGTTGTGAAAGTGGCAGTATGGATGTCTTCTCGTGCGCTCTTCACCACTGGAAAAGTGGGAACGTATGTGCCACCTGCCAGGCACATAATTTTAGAGCAAATTTCCTGGCTTCTTAGATCGTCGCGGCAAACCGTATCAATTATGTAGGAAATCATGGGGCAGCTTCTTCGGACGTCTTGTACTAATGTGGGTGAATTATAACTTGATGGCAGTTAGCTACGGCTAAAAGGCTTCTTGATATGAAAAATGTTTTCATTCGGGCTTCGGGGTGAATGCAAGAAGTGGGATTGGTCGAAGTCTAATCGAGTGGAAAAGAGGGGTAAAACCGAGATTGGGATCTTACTCGAAAACCAAATCTGCGCCGAGAGATTTGACATAATCTAAGTTTTTTGCAGATGCTGTACATATGACTTGAGCTCCAGATCTAGTGGCTGGTGTCAGCTTGCTGTGCCGTAACAATGCAGTACTGAGGGGGGCATTATGCATACAATTTAGCGAGTTGAATAGCATAGACTCCCGTACTTGATGATCCACCGTATATAAAAAGTGGTTTCCTTTTTGTCATTGGATTGTCTGGAAATGGGAATTTCATGAGCCAGTATAGAGAGGTGGCAGCTGAGAGCATGCCGACCGGTAGCGTTGCCGCCTCGGTGTCGCTCATATGAGGGGGGATCTTCATGCAAATGCCTCCTGTGGCTATAACGTGAGATGCGAAAGCGCCATGCTCGTGGCTCAAGGATTTCGCTGTTGTCGAGGAGATCGTATCAGTATACCAGCCGCTTGTTTGCTGAGGAAAGGGGGATTTATATTCAGGGGCGCCAAATTACCTTGGTCCGTAAACAATTGCGACAGTACGTCCATGGAATCCGCCTTGCAGCCGTGCGCAAACCCGCAAACTCGGTCCCCGGGCTGTAGATCTTGATCGAGGTCGTCTCCCACCTCTTCCACAATACCGGAAAATTCGCATCCCACGACACAACCACTCTGCGACCAGTAGTCGACACAAGTCTGGTCGATAGGATTGAACGCAACCATTGTCGTCTTCACCAGAGCGTTCTTGGGCCCCAATTGTGGCATGTTCATCTCCAGCACCGACACTTTACCTGGCTTCTCGGTGATGACCGCCTTTCGCGTCCCAGGAGTCGAGACCATGTTTGCGGAAGCGAGGAGCGGGCCCGGCATACGGGGTATTGGAGGAGTGTAGTGGCCGGAGGGGCAGTAATGTTGGTCACGTCGACGAAAAGGAGGTGCCGTAGTGCTTGGAGGGGAAAATCAAGCTAGGAAGCTCAAGGAGGAGGGAAACTTTCGACGGCGACAACCGTCCGGAATGATGACAGGAAGTTGAAGATCTTAAGTCGGGCATGAGAAGTGGGATGTCCTACTATGTACTCTTGTAAGCTGGGGGAATCCGCGGCATCAGCAGCACACTGGGCCAGTCTAAGTCTTCCTTAGCTCCAGGGATGGCGTACCTGCTGGTTGGCGATTTTGGCGTGCTACCTTTCCCGGAATAGGGACTGCGCAATAATCGTTGCCCCATGTCGTAAGCTAGATCCTCCAGCGGCCCGGTGGGTTTCAATCAATAGTTTGGGGGGGTCTCTTTGAGGATTCAACATTATCGTACCCGCACCAATTTGGCCGCAGTAGGTCGATGCCTGGCTCCTGGCCCCTGGGAGAAGACAAAGAGGGCTTTTTGGCCGCCGGATCCTGCATTGTCGCACAGAACTACTGATGCCTTTGATCATACCAATTGATTATATTTGCATGTACGAGTACACACACGTTGTGAATGTGGCTCAACAAGCTGCCAAACAGGCTCTTCTTCTTCCAGCTGTGCCGCAACGCGGAGGCGCAGCGTTGCAGTAACGTAGCCAGCACCGAAAGTTACGTTTGTGCATATTGAAGAAGGTTTGCTACCCATCACGCATAAACTAAAGAAAAATCTAAATAAGACTACGATAGTTTGGGGAGAAACAATTAGCGAGTTCGCTCCGCATACCGACGTCCCAAAAGAGAGTGAATGTCGAGACTAGTTTACATCTTCCGTCCACCACATGATTTTCACTGGCTCAAGATAACTGTGTTATCGTGAGTTTCTTTCAATAATCCGATGAATAGGGAGAAATCTCTTAGCCTGAAAAAAACCCGAGAATTTGTCTGCGGGCTAGCCGCGTTACCTCTCGTCTGGGTCCTCCTTTTTTGGGAATCCATGAAATGATTGGTAGGCATAAAGTCGGCATCGTCTCACGACAGGAGTTTAACACGTTCGAATCCGCATTTGTAAATGTCTGTATACTTCCCTAGGTGGTAAGGCCCTTCCCACTTGGGGCCGTTGACGTTTTACTGATTGGGTAAAACCTCGATTGTAATATCAAACGTCTCCACTGCGAGACATGAGGCGCTGGGCCACATCTTGTGGCCCCGCCATCGGGATGCTGTCCGAGGATACCGACTAATGTACCGGTCGCAGAGAGTTCATTGTCAGAGATTGATTCTTTAGCCGTGATACACATCCTCAAACTTTTCGGCAGTGCCAAGCAGCCTACCTCCTCTTCATTTCGGAAACTGTTTTGGCTTCGAACGTTGACGGTCGGGCAAGAAGAATGCCTATGTTCGAAGACGTAAACAACGATTGTCCGAGAGCCGTGTTTTGTATGCGCTGTATTCGTACGTATCCTGCAGCATCACTGGGCAGTATCAGACTTGGTTGCACGAGCAATTTTTGCAAAGCATTCTTATCGACAACCCCTGGGCCCTGGGAACCAATACAGGCCTACTATCCTAAGTTGTATCGAATCCTACTGACAGGGCACAAAATTGGCGCGCCACAAGCAACCGGGCAATCTCAGCCCCAGGTCTCGAATCATGATGCTTCAATTAGAGACGTCGAATTGGGGTAAGAAAGGCCGGTTTTCAGGACGTTTTAGGCTCACCTAGTACACGTACAATAAATATTCAGCTGCATACCGTAACAACAGCAAGGGGTTTTCCCCCTTCTGAGTGAGGGCCAGGCAGAGAATAGGCGGCAGGCATCTTCCACTTCACAATTCCAAAACGGCCGCTAAAGAGGTCCCAGTAGCAGCGCAGTATGGGCTGTGCCACGCTCAGGACGATCTTTACATTTCACTTCGCCTAAATAACTCACCTTCCTAGACTCCCAGAAACTCCTTTTGTGGGGGCCTGGGGCTTTGCATAGCCAGGGATAATAAGTGAATAATCACTGATCCTGACCACTCTGGGGGAGGACCACCAATTGGAAGTTTGCGTTGCCCCGCAGGGCTGCAGAGAATGTCTGATTAGGTAGGTCGGTTAGGTACGGTTTCGCTTTCGGCAACCCCGTATGGATACCAGGCACAGTATTACAGATCGATCAAACAGTTCATGCTGTTCCCCCGGCAAGCCGAAGTCAAAAGTAGACTCTTTGTAAACACCTGAACGGGAGGGATGACGTTGACGTGCCTCAATAGCGGCATGAATCCCGATCGCCGACTCTGCCGCTTTGATCAGTGCTAGCAAACGCGGTAAGCTCGTGATGTCTGTCTCTGTTGTCGCCGAACCAAGGGATTCTAGAGAGTTACCTAAAGCCATGTTGCTCTGAATCTCTATTTTCCTATTAATGGCGTTGCGGTTGACTTTCCTTGCATCTGAGTTAGTTCCGGTGTGAGACACAGGCCAACTATGGCCGAAGGCGAAGTCAACCACTTGCCTAGTTTGAAACTCATTGATAGAGTATGACAAGTCGTCGCAGCCACACTGCTAAGATAAGACATACAATGACTGAAAAAGTATCCCTTCATTTCAAAGCATAAAGGTTTCAGGCCTAAAAGTTTAATGTATAAATAAAAGTAATAGAAACTACCTCGGTACATGGACGGTAGTTTCAACTGATCCTTCCTTAATTAAATCAATGTAGTATTGGTGTTCTAGCTCATCAGTGAGTGTCGGTTCTACGCGCAAATGATGCACCAACGCTTGTTTACGGGGGAGGATTGAATCTGGTAGCTGCCAGAATGTCCATCATATAACGGTTTACTTTCACCCAAGAAGAGGAACAACAAGTCCTTAAATGTGATTAAGCACCTGTACGATGCGAGAATCTACCTCATGTAGTCGTAAATATGTACAACTGCAAGCCACCTGTCAGCACTTGACCCGTGGCGGTTCCAACACTTATAAACCTAAAAGCAACCCCTAAACCTGGTTCTTAAAAAAAAATTCGCTATACCCAAAAACTATCGTAACAGAGCAGGGCCGTCAAAAAGAAGAGCATTCTGTTGAAGCACGCTCAAACGCTTCCGAGAACATGTCATACATCGCTGAGTAGTGGAACAGGATTCCCCCAAGGACGGCGAAATGCCAGATATTGTGAGAGCCACCGAAATAGTCAAACCACCCAGGAATGAATTTCTCTGGCACTTTGGCGGCATAAATGACGGCTCCAAGGACGTATACTGCCAAACTCTTCCATATTGGCGCATAGAAGTAGTATGACCAAGCCGCGCCCCTCGTCAGGTTGAGCTGAATGACAGGGAGAAATCCTGTAGCGCCGAGGCTGATGTAAAACCCAACCCTTGCCCATGCCATATCTTCGCGGTTGAAAAATGGATGCCATGGGACAATCACACCTCCGACGGCCAGAACTGCAGTCATAGTGATGTATGTCCAACGACTGAAGGGTTCACAATAGAATGCGGCGTACTCCGTAGTGATGATGGAGGCACCGATAAGAAGAGAAATGCCAGTGTAATCGACACAAGCAAAACGTTCCATCAGAGTCTGATCTGATATACTATTCATAGTATGCCACATGGTGCTGCATACTAGGCATTTGCATGCGGCGAAGAAGAAAATTGCGGCGAAAAATATATCTGTGTTTGAAGAAAGCGTCCAGTGTGCCGATGTCGGATAAAAATAGAAAGCAATCGACAGCACAACCAAAAGTCCGATGAAATGAGACCAGATATTCACCAGCTCATTAGAGAGGTAGAAGGCTGACCGTACGCAGTCAACTTTCGTCTCGCAAAATCGGTATCCGCGAATAATGTGGGGGTTGATTCGCCAAGGATCTGGGAGCTCGTCGTAGCGGAGCAGACGCTGCTCGCGAGCCTTTTGGATTGCGGACTCGATCTTCTGCTTCATACTCTTCTTTGCCTGGCGTGCGCGACTTATCCCGCTGCCGACTGCTCCCTTTGCGACGTCCATGACTCCCGAAAGCCCAGCGGTCCGTACGGCATGCGCTCGGACCTCCATGTCAAATAGGAAGCCCTCCATCAGGCGCATGCCCGCTTGGGCTTTTGCTTCGAGCGTCCCTCTGGTCGCCAACGCTTCGTTGTACCGTAACTCTAGTATCTCGACGATGAGCTTTGCGCGACGCTTACCAGCGTCCATGAGCTCCCCGGACACCGTCGAGCATGACAGGTGCACTGCCTCCAGTGTTGAATAGGCTCTGTCGATTCCTTCGTCCAGTTTGAGGTTGCCATAGTGCTCTATGCTTTCCAGCCGTCGACCTAGGCTCGACAAGAAGATATCAACCTAAAGGACAGATGAGTACAGAAGATTTGGTGCTGTTATTGACAACTGACCTTGAGAAAGACGGCATCCGCATCCAGCTCTGTAGAGTTTCTTCGAAATGTTTGGTATGACGAATGACGTCTCTGACGTCGGCTAGGCGCTAAGGGGCTCGATGGGCCGACGGAAGGGAGAGAGGCCGCATCCGGCCGAGTATCAACCATTGATGGTGTTTGGCATATCATGACAGTGATTGAAGATAGAATCTGCGTTGCGAGGACATAGAAGCAAAGACAGGAGAGGCAATGAAGTAGTTATCGCGAATTATCAGATGTTTTGCGGGGGTGGTATGGTGTTTTGTTGGGCCGAAGCTATTTCACGTGGGATCTGTCGTTGGGCTCGGAGGTTTTGGCGAATCGGCAGAAAAAGGTCTGAGGACCAATGCAGCGCCAGCGATCGATGATCGATGGATGGCGCAGAATCGCAGATGCAGAGTTAGCATATATAGCCACTCCAGTAGGTCGATAAGGAATACACAGGCTGGAAATAGATGGGTGCTGATATGTCGAAAGAAGAAAGATGATGCGAAGAAATGCGAAAAAATGCGAAGAGAAAACAAAACTGCAGCGAAAGAAGGACTCGCTCGCCATGGGCTGGTGGAAATGAGGAAATAAGCCGCCGTGTGTTACCCTTTCCTGACCCTTTCCCCAGCTGGGCGTTGATCATCTCACGACAATTTTCTCCTTCGGCTCCTTTGGCCAACAACATTATTGAACAGTCATCATCTCGCCCAGTCTTTCCCCCCTGCGTGCGCAGGGCCACAGTCCCATAGACCCTTCTCGACCCCACCGGCACCCACCGGCACGCGGGTTACCCACGCCAAGCCAAACTCTCACATTGACAGATCCGCGACGCTGATTTGCTCGCGCCTTTTCAGCACCGAACACGCCTCACGCCCCCCAAGCCATCGTGCGCGGTGGTGGAATCTGAATCGGGACTGAAAAGCACGACTTCTCGCGCAAACCTACCCACAGGGCCACAGCTCGAGTGAGGACCTGTGTCAGTCAGGTGTGCAAGCCTGGAGCAGCCATGGCGGAAGTCGAGATGGTCACCGACCCTTTTCTGCGCTCTGTTCTAGATGCTTCAGCAGCCACGCGCGACAAAGTGCTGGAGCTCATCGACAGCATATCCAGCAGCGACGCAGACCGGGACGAGCTGCCAGAAGTGAAACAGGCCGAGCTCTCCAGACAGAAAAAACTGCTCTATGCCTACCTGGCGCAGCTTCGCGGCATGTCCAGGAATGCCATTCTCTCGGTGCGGCAGACAAAGCAAGAAACCGCAGAAGCGAGATCGGAGATAGACACGCTCCATTTACAGCTGCAAAATCTATACTACGAGCAGAGGCATTTGCGAGGAGAGATAGCGGCATGTGAATCTTATGAGTACAGCTTTTGAAAAAAAAAGTTTTCATAGACTATGCTGACCCATTACCAGTCACAAATATGAGCAACTTCCTCTGATCCCAGTGGAGCACTTCCTCGAGCAGCATTCAGAGTATGAAGAAGCGGACGAAAATGCTTTGATGATTGCGCGCATCGAGCACGAGCGAACGGAGCGTGAGGCCTTGGAAGCTTCGCGACAAGAACTGCTTAAGAAGAAGCAAAGTTTGATCGCTGAGAACAAAAAGAGAAAGGACGATCTTGCTAGCTTGGACAATGACCTAGAAAAATTTATCGACGTATGTTTGATTGATCTATTAGACTTTGGGAAGAAACTAAGAGAACCAGGCTGCCAAACCAATCCAGAAAATCTTCGAAAAGGAATACTAAGCATTAATCGAACAAAAGCGACCTCAAAAGCATCTCGAAGACAACGGCTCTACATATTCACCGTCAAAATTCGCGGTAATTGTTGGATATCTTTCACTCTAACCACTACAATTTTGAGGCCTCGGGCTCTGCTATAGCCTCCAATACACAGTCACTGCTTCATACAGGCATAGAGCAGTGCTTGGACAGTCTGCAAGCCGGGAAACGCGATCACGGGTATACTGTCAATATATTCCGACCCAATACTCTTGTGCCTTAAGCAAGTATAAGTAGGCAGTTTCTGCAAGCTTTTACTGGCGACCAGATTAACAATTCTGTATTAGTCATCAAATCTCCTGAAGCTATCCACTATTAGCTGACAGAATGGACGGGTTTCGGGCCTCAGGCAACCCCATGTAAATATAAGAAAGTTCGGACGGAGATACGACAGGTCATAGCCAATGCAAGTGTCTGCATGCTGACAAGCAAGGACCGGATTACACCCGAACACTACTTAGAGTTGCTGCCCTTTCTGCGGATTCAATGGACGGACGTTAAGGTCTCCTGAAAGCTTAGAGTGCCACATCCTGGGTCCACTGTGGCTGTTACCAAAATTCTTTGATGACAATCACTGAAATGAAACGGGGGGGTAAATATTTGTCTAAATTATTAAGCTAAAGATATACCTTCCTCTTTAGAAAGTTTCTCGTCACTGCCCTTAGGCTTTACCCATGCAACCATAAAGTTATCTTCAAAGACTCCATAATTGATCCCCCAACCCACGTCTTCAAACGACCATTTTCTATAGAGTCCTTGGCCTAGTGTGCTCGCTGTAAGGCCAGCAGGCACATCTTCTTCCTTGGCCCGTTCCATTCCCCAAGACATTAATAAGCCACCTACCCCTTTTCGTTGGTATTGCGGATCTACCGCTAAGAACTGAAGCCAAACATAGCCTTCTCCGTTTCCCAGTCCATTACCCGGCCATTCCTCTTCTGCAAGAGCGGTCTTCATCTTGTTCCTTCCGCCTTCCTTCAAGAATCGATCGCAATCCACAAAGAAAGTTGACCACTCGTCATTAAATCTCTTTAGGTTCTTTTTTTCGTAAGAATTATCAAACTTAAGCCCTTCCCAATACCACTTTTCCCAGCCCAGAGCAGCCCTCTCCATCCGCTTCCACAGCGAATCAGCCAACCAGTTCTTAGCCCGTCTCTGTCGCTCCTCCGGGCTTGGATTCTCGTTTACCCACTCTCTAGTCCATACGGCATGGCCCATCACCTCTTCGGAGCCACTATACCATGAATCCGAGGCATCAGATATGGCAGCAAACACACGTATGTTGTAGCTAGCGGTGTCCTTGCGCATGCGTTGCATAAAATAATCACGGAGATGCCGGAACCATTTCGATTGCTCGAATCCTGGAATGAGAGGGGGATAAGGCGGGTGGGGATCCGGGGGCACCTCCGGAGCACCGTACGGGCGAAGCCAAAGAAAGAGAGAATCGTTGGTGAATGCCCGTGCTGCAGCGGTTGCAGCGTCTGGGATTAAATGCTTATTTGTGTCTAACGGAACAAGATGCATTTTATATGCAGGCGAATGTCAAAATGAATTATGGACAGGAATTGTTAAGTTTGTATGAAAGATAAGTTGCTGAGTACGGGCGGAGAACGACCTGTTATATATTTCCACCTTCGGGTTGAATTGCTGCCAAAAATTGTGCTAGAAAACATAGAAGCTTATCCTTACCAACAGAATTGACCTCAGCTCAATTGTGATTAAGCGAAGGGATTCTGCTGCCGTTTGGCGATGCATACGGGCAAAATCTTCAGGGGATGACTCATCATCTTATTGTGGCAGACCAAAGGCTAGCCTTACCCGTTGACAGTGCTAATTATGGATAGGGCGGCTTGATCTTTTGTCGTCAAAGATTTCTATTTTAGCGAAGCTGTGCATTGGGAAGTTTGCTTTCGAGCGCCATGGCTTGAATATGGCTCATAATGAATCATCTCAAATAAATTTACTAGGATTACTTGGGTGGTAACTGGAATTGTACGCAAGCCACACATATCCATAGAAGACATCGAGCAGAATATGATCGATAACGAGCGCTATATCTTCAATTATACCTAAAGGCTAGGCCAACCTCAGCCCGAGACATGGCAGGGGTTTCCCCACCATCCGGGTTTCGTTAACCAAATACAGATTCTTAAAGCCTGGCTGCAGGGTGAACGATCAAATTTGAAAGCGCGCATCTCGATTAGTCATCCGACAAACGCAGGCTACTCAAATTATTGAAGCTTCAATCCTACTTTCCGAGCTGCTTTGTCCTGAAAAAAAATCTAATAGGCCAAAAGGCTAGCTTGAAGACGCAACACATCTCAACCGTGGCCTGACACGGTCGGCTCGTAAGGTCAACTCGTTTCGGACAAACATTCTCTTGTTTCAGCGGATTCTTGGAAGAGGTCTTCCAGACTCATAGACTTGACGCACCCTATCCAACTCTCAACACTGTTGCTATGATGAGTTCGGCATATCTGCATACCTGGCTTTGTATCTTCACTTGGAGCCCTGAGTAGCTTCTCTTCCCACCTGATAGCGGCTGTTTCTTCGCCAGGATCTGACATGATAGCGTCTTCGGAAGCAGCTTTTGATATGCTTCTTTCGCCAACTGCCGTGCAAAATAAAGATGTACCATCGTTAACAACGACGTTGGGAACTTCGTTCAGTCCAACATCAGCCTCTTGTATTAGAGAGAATATTGGATGGATGCTCCCGATCCACACCTCCAAGTCATTGCTTTCACCAGCCGGCCCTTGGACTGTCATCGCTCCAACCTCATTGTACAACTTTATGTATCGAAACCCCTTAGTCATTCGCATTGAACTTTCGATCTTTGCGAACAGTGTGTTAAGTACCCAGCCATCGTATTTTCCGATATCCTTCCAAGCATCAACGCCCATGTTCTTTAAAGCTGTCATAGGGATCACAACATTGTCATTGTAAGACCTGGATAGCAATGTTAGTGGGTTTTCCATTGAAGTACAATTTGGGAGCGGACGGGTTCACGAACCAAGAAAGCTTCTTGGCTTCTAGCCCAGGCTTTTCATCGTATACTTCATCTGTTTCGTCACGCTCTTCTTTGCCTCCCTCATTTCTATTTCGTCTTGGTTTGAAGGCGCTCAATGATGGGGCCTTCATCAATCCTCCGTTCAGCCACTTAATTTCTTCTACTGCAAGAGGATGGTCCATTCTCGATTGCACCAGTCCGAATATTTTAACCAACAGTTGATGATGAAGATAGGTAACTTTGGGGTGACGGACGTTATCACGAACGGTAGTCTTGATATTGGCCAAGTCGCGGCTAGCAAGCCCCAGGCGCGTTTCGAGTGTTTCTTGAGTGTTGTTACAACACAGCCCATGATGAGGCTCTTCGGAGAGTCGCCAGCAGTTGAACGAGCAGTAGGCTGTCAGCCTGCATGCTGGGCAACCACAAAAATCGCTCTGCACCCCTGCAAGGTCTATGGCAGAAGTAGGTGGCGACTGAGCACCAGCCCCTGATAACAACGCCGGATCTATGTGCTCGGCTGCTTCTGAATCTCCCAGCTCAATTGTTTCTATATCAGCTGTTTCAAGAGAATCTACCATAGCTTCTTCCTGACCTTCGTTCGACGCGGTAAATTGTTGTCTCCCGCTTCTAGCTCCATAATTTTCTAGAGAAACAATGAAGTCGGGGCTCGACGACATATCTATCAGCTCTTGATATGCGCCCGCCCAAACGTAATCGCATTTCCCAGGAGAGATGCACTCGTTTTCTGAATCCTCTTTGGAAGCATTGGGGGGGTGTTGAGGAGATTCTAAGTGTAAGCTGTGATTGGACACCGATGATGTCTCTGATCTTATGGAAAGCTGCTCTTCATCACTTTCGTTTTGGCCCATACTTGCACCGACTGCTCTATTTATCCTCTCATCCACCGAGCTGGTACACGAATCGTCTTTCGATGGGACAGATGGCGACGGAATAATTCTTGCACAACATGTGTCACATATCCAATATGTTCCTTGAGCTGGTGTGGTAGCCTGGAGTAGAGTTGTCTCCTCTAGGATTCGTTGTTTTGGTTCAATAGGTTTGTTCCCCACAAGAATAAATCTAAACGGAGTTGAGAATGTTGCCTCGTCGTATCTTACTGTGCAAAGGCTCTTCGTGGCACTATCAGTAAGCATTTGAATCCGCTCGCGGGCTCCATAGTCCTCCATTCTAGGGTGGTGACTGTTCCAAGGGTAGATAACCCTGTTAACCATAGACTTCTTGGCTAGTAAAGTCTCTTTCGTCTGTTCGGCGCATCGACTCATCTTACCCAACGTCTCATTCAGCATTGCGTTCCCAAGATCGTCGAACTCGTCGATCTCATCCCATGTGAGGACCCAGTACTCGAGCCTACCTTTCTGCAACCTGAGCACATCACTAATTAGGCCCATGGCGTCCGAGATTGCCCCATCGCCGATCATCCATAGTGCTCCAACAATCCTAAAGACTGCTTTGGCTTCTAGGACTTCAAATATAGGTCTTTTCTTTGCAACAACCCCATAGTCTCCGAGAAAGATACTGGCCAGGCTTCCTTGCAGCCACTTCACGAACGGTCTACGGATCCAGCATGTTGGCTGAACGCTCCACGGAGCTCCTGACTGTACGTGCAGTTTCTCGGTCGCTAGGTATTTGTGTGTCGCCTGCACGATGGATGCAAGTGGCTCATCCGGCCCGTCGAAGCTTTCTTCATCAGTTTCCCATTCCCATGTACATCTCGGCATTCCCACTTTTGCACGCGTCTCAGCTCTCTCGATGTTTCTGTAGACATGGTGGACTCGGCGAGCTTCGTGGCAGATCTGGGCGGCTCTGTACGCGTCTACAACAGCGAGTTCTGGATATCCAAGAGCAACATAAGCCAGGCTGCGGTTGAGTAGCGCACACAAGTGCCCTGGACTGTCGGTGTACAAGAGTTCTGTGTAAAGTTTAAGTGCAAAGGATATTGACTCTAAGGTTCCCTCGCTGAGTTTTGAATTCGCCTTGAAGATTTTCTCGTGGACAGGGTCACCAGTTCTGAGGATACGAAGTCGTGCCATGTTCAAGATGATGTGCCATAAGTAATGTCTCTTGCTTGAGTTCAATAGGTTTCAAGCCGTGATAGGCACTTGTATGTTTCGGAGAAGATGGACAATATCAGTACCTGGCACGGATACAGGAGGCTTGTGCTAAGGTAGATGTGCCAGGCTACAAGGTGGGTTTCTAAAAACAAAACATTCATAGGTGAGATGATACAATGCATATCACACAGCAAAGTTAGCTTCTAGAACTTTGTGGACTTATCATCAGACTATTTCTGGTTTTCGTCTATTGTTTGTGGAGGGAACTGAAGCTCAACACGCCTATCAACACCCTTAAGGAGATACTCTAGCATCGTATTCTCTTTGATTTGTTCATGGATCAATTATGTTACTATGTTAGTTATTTACTGAATCTCTTTGTACTTTAATTGGAGTTTTGAATGATTCCACCAACGCCTTGAAACTTCCTACTACTTCTCACTCCTCTGAAGTTGAAATTAAATTTTACAGAGCGGGACCCAGGTGTTCCCTAGTAGTAATACATAAAAAATAATTAATAATGATAACTCTTTGCAGCAATAAGAATTACTTTTCAAATGAAATAAAATGACCAAAAAAATTTTTCCCGGAACGCTTCACCAGGCGGTGGTCTAAACCCGCTTATGGATCAATATGCGCGCCGGGGGTGGGCCAATGCGTCGAAGGCTTGACACATACACGTACACATACAAAATCTGAGGATAAAGGGTGATGCTTAAATTTACTTCGTTAACACCTTTAGGTACCGTGAAAGTCCATGGGGATGGTTAATTACTTTGGATCTAAGCATGGTGGCTAGACAAGTCCAACAAGCTCTCGAAACCTCCTGAAGTCTTTGAAGTAAAGCTAGATATTTCCCTGTGGCGGGTGCTACCTTTAACTCAATAGCGTGAGTACAAATTATAGAATCAACTGAGCGAATTAATTAGTACAACTATAGCAGAAACTTTTGTGGGACCTGTTTGGTATTAGTTAATGGGCCAGATAGGTACTGATCAAACGAAGCTATCTCGCTTTCATTGTTACTATATAGACGTGAGCGGCATATGTGTTCCCCTAGACCTAAAAATACACAATCATCTCACCTTAAAACTCTTTCGTGGTGCACCAACATACCACTCCAACGAAGACTTTCTTCTTCTACCCCATTAACAGCCTATTTCTTACCGGCCACAATCGCCGCATGCCCATCATCGCTATACTTCCAAACATTCTTAATCTCAAACCCAGCCTCCCCCAAGAGCCTCTCAAAGTCCCCCTTACTCCTCTCCATAGCCCCAAACCCGATCATCATCGCCAGATCCGCATACGCCCCCATCCAATTCCCATCCCCATCCTCAAGCACCACCTCATCAACCAAAAGCACGCTGCTCCCCTCCGCGGCCATAGCCTCCCGTATCTTCCCCAAAATAACAAGACACTTGTCATCCGCCCAGTCGTGCAGCACGTGCCGGAGGTAGTACACCTTCGCGCCCTTAACCGGCTGCTCGGTGAAGAAGTCGTGCGCCATGTGCTCGACGCCCTCGACCGCCGGAGCCGCAGCCACCACGGCCGGCGCATCCTGGTTGACAACCCTCTTCTTCCCCTTCACACCATCAACATGCTGCAGCAGCTCCCGGCTCGACGTCCCGATCCCCCCGCCCACATCCACCCAGAGCGCTACCTCCCCCTCCTTCCCATCTCCCTTCCCATCAGCAGCAGCAGCAGCAGCGGCGTCATCAATCTCCGCCGCCTTCTCCCCCACCAACCCCCTCACCTCCTCACTATCAAAAACCGTGTCGGAAACCCGATGACTCGCCGCCATAAACACATTGAAATCCGCCGCGACCTCGGGGTGCGCCGCCATCCACGCGAACATCGAGTCCGTGGTGCCGTGGGCCATCTGGGAGGGCGTGTTTGTGGGGGAAGAGGGGTTGGCGTAGTTGGTGGCGCGTAGGAAGGAGGGGGTTGCGAGGATCGAAGGGGCGAGGCTGGCTTGGGTGAAGCGGAGGCCTGCGGCGAAGGCGGGGGAGGAGACGGTGCGGGTTAGGGGGGTGGGGGTGTAGTGCGAGGGTGTCGGGGAGGTGAGGATGTGGGAGGCTGCGAGGTAGCGGAGGATGCGGGCTAGGGGCTGTTAGAGGAGGTGTTTGGATTGGATTGGATAGGTTGGTAGGGGGGGTTTGGGATAATAGGTGGGTTA
>JANIPN010138044.1:0-18039 GCA_027478595.1 Erythroxylum anguifugum
GATCAGAGGCCAGTAGCATGCTCAGTCAGTGAATGCAATGAAATCTATCAGTCTAACCCAATATTACCATAATACCCCTTTGCTACCAGAAGCGGGATGTTACACATCTCCTCCATATAAAGCTCTCTGAATCGAACATATCCCTCCAAAGTTTTAGCTTGACATTAACACCCTCTTTTATTTCATCCACTAAAATAATATCATCAGTAAACAGCATACACTAAGGTACATCTCATTAGATATTCTTAATGAGTTCATCTATAACCATTGTAAACAGGAAGGAGTTCAGTGAGGATCGTTAATGTAGTCCGATATTGATATAAAAATGCTATGTATCTCCTCGTGTCAACCTTACTCTAGTCTTTGTACCTTCATACATATCCCTGGTAACCCTTATATCGGTTATAAGAACTTCCTTAACTTTTAAACATCTCCATATAACTTTCCTAAATACCTTATCATAAGCCTTCTCTAAGTCAAGGAAAACTATGTGCAAGCCCCTTTTTCTAACCTATAACATTCATTAATCATGTTAAGAGGTGTAAAGTTTATTTCATAGACTTTCATATCATGAAACCAAATTGGTTCTCCGAGATAATTGTACCCTTTCTTACTCTTTTCTCAATGACCGTCTTCTATAACTTCATGGTATGATTGAGTAATTTGATACCTTTATAGTTGTTACAGTTTTGGATGTCTCTTTTTTTCTTGTAGAGAGGGATTGGTATGCTAAGTCTCCAGTCATTCGGTATTTTGGCAAACTTAAGGATAACATTAAAAAACTTGACTAACCAAGTAAGACCCTCCTCTCCTAAGCTCTTTCACACCTTTGTGGGTAACTCATCAAGTCCTACAACCCTTCAACTCTTCATCTTCCTCAAAGTTCCTTTAATTTCTTCTCTTATGATCTGCTAATAACAAGTAAAGTTACGATAATCATCAAAAGTGCTAAAATCACCCAAGGAAAAGTTCTTTTCTCTGTCTTTATTAAAAAGGCTATATAAGTATCTTTGACATCTTTTTTTTATGTCAGTTTCATCCAAGAGCATATATGGTTAGCATCTTCTTCTAATTTCGATTATTATCCAAATATTACTTTATCTCTAAGTTATTCTATTGTCCCTTTTTAGATTCTACCATCTACTTTTAATGCACCTCTAAGAATTTTTCCTCTTTCTCTGATTTTAATTATAAAATATATAACCAATACTCTATGTTGACTTGGCAGGCACGTGCTAGATATGACTTTGCAATCTTTACAACTGGGTTGATCACTTTGCCTTACAAGGAAGTATTCAATTTGAGCCTTTAAAATTTATTATTAAATATTACTAGTGCTCCTCTTTTTTGTTAAAGAATGAGTTAATTAGTCACCACCAAATCAAATATTACCAAAAAGTCCAAACAAAGTATACCTACTGTCATTCCTATCTTCATACTCAAAACCTCTATAAGCACAAACATACTCGTTTGAGGTTGCCCTTATATGAAAATTAAAGTCTCCTCATGTATAACTTTCTCGTTATGGGGAATATATTGAATCACCTTATATAGCTCTTCTCAGAATTGACACCTAAGCTATTCTTCTAACCCTATTTAGGGTGTATAAGCACACACCACATTGAAAAAAAATCTTTTACCATAATCTTTAAGTACAAAATCCTATCATTAGTCCTCTTTACCCCTATAACATAATATATGAGTTCCTTGATAACCAAAATACCTACACCATTTTGTTTCCTCGAACACCATGAATGCTAAAGTTTGAACCTATTTATTTCTTTCACTTTAGCCCCCATCCACTTTGTTTTTTATATGCATATTATGTGAATCTTATATTTATCTAAAATCTCTACTAATTCCGATGACTTCCTTGTAAGAATCTTGATGTTTCAGAACCTATCTATAATCTATCAATATCTTCTCTTCTCTTAGCCCCAAATCTTATTGAAGGATTAGCCCTGGTACTATCATAAGAAGTCAAAGGAGCCACACTTATCTTAACACCCAACATAAGCTAACAAGACCCTAAACAATGTTAAGAATACTTGAGAAAAGAAATAAGGATTGGAACTTTAAAAAATCCATATATAAGGGATAAGAAAAAGGAAAAATGTAATAGAATAAATAGAAACTCAAATAAGTTATACTAATATCAACTATAGGAAATAAAAAGAAATAATAAAAAGGAAGAATGAAAGCAGTCACAAAAAAGGTAAAGATGAAGCCTCTTATCAATATAGATAGTGATTTACACTAATATTGATGACTACAAATAGTTAAAACAAGGGAAAATACAAAAAAGACCTTAATTGGAGTGAACTTAAAGTAAGTTTCCTATATCCGTTCAAAAAAAAAAAGTTTCCTATATAATGGACTAACGTTCTAGTTTCTATCCAAAACAAGGAATAAGAAGTTAACTTTTGTATGGTAAAGAAGATTAATTCCAAAAATAAATAAAAACTAGAAATCTCAAATTGAACCTACTGACGTCAATTTAGAGGATGACCAAAAAAACGGAACGAAGAAACTTAAAAATACAAAATTTGAAGTTTTTTAAATAGAGAAATCAAAATTTCCTTTTTTGATAAAATTTAGAAACACATGAATGGTCTCAATTTGAAGAATCAAACGATCAAGAGAAGATTAATCCCTAAATCAATTTCTTTGTCTCAAGAGAAGATTAATCCCTAAATCAATTTCTTTGTTCTCTTTCTCAAGGCAGAGAGTAGACAAAATTAAGTGCGACAAAAATAGCTTAAAGCAAACCAAACATAAAACGAAAAAGTAAATAGAAAAAAGAAAGAGTTACAACAATAACTCCAACAAAGGAAGTTGTGAGTAAACGCAACAAATCCCCAAAAACTAACACAAAAATAAAAGCCCATACACAAGACAAATTGAGCACTTTGAAATCAAAATAAACAAATTCTAAAGGAGGATTCAGCAAGTACCATTACAATTTCAGTATCATTAAGTATCACCAAACCAAATTTTGATGAAAGGATTCAACACCAACTGCATCCAATCCTACCATTACAATTTCAGTATCATTAAGCATGACCAAAACCAAATTTTGCTGAAAGGATTCAACACCAACTGCATCCAATCCAAATTATGATGAAAGGATTCAACACCAACTGCATCCAATCCTACCATTACGATTTCAGTATCATTAAGCATGTACAAACCAAATTTTGCTGTCTCTTTGATAAGTTTATTTAGTGGAGAAATGGAAAGAAAGACGAGTTGGATTATTTCTTTAATAACTAAGTGCTTGCCTTTGCTCTTACGTAGTAATTATAGTCTCGTCCACTTTGTGGGGTGTGTAAGTGTTACTTGATCTTTACTTATTCCTCCCCAAACCCTTTTGTATTCTTGCAATAATTTCCCGGTTTGGCTCTTCGTTTCGTTGCTTTAGAACTATCCTTTTGGTGCCAACTTTTTCCAGAATTACCGAAATACCCAACTCTGTTTACTCTTTTCTGAATCCTCCGTTTCTTCCTTTACAGCCATTTAAGCAATGAACTCCAACTAGCTTTACCTGCACGATTTTGACGTCACTTCGCAAAAAGCGAATATAAAGTATACATAGGAGTCCCCACCTGCTAGGGCGAGATTCTATTCGTCATGGCAGGTTTTATTTATGGGTTAATTTGTCAGATATGTTGTTCGAGATTTATTCCCGTCGCTCTTAATTTTATTATCTTTTCTTCAAAAAAAAAAGTGTATATTTATATATCTCAATTAGTGATATATTTTAATTATGAAAATTTTAACCTAAAAATTCGTTAATATTAGTAATAATTTAATATAAAATATATTCAAATGTCATCAAATTTTTATAAGGCGCTTAAAAAATTCTGAACATGATTATTAAATTATATTACTAATAATTTATTATGAATAAAATATATTCAATAATTAATAAAATATTCAAAATAATTTACCTTAAAATTTATCCTCCCGAGACTTGTGTTTTCCAACCTAGTTTTGGTGTTTTGTTACATCCTTAACATACACGTATGAAATGTCTTGTCAACTAGGATGGGTTAGGAAGGAAAATTAAGAGGGACATAAGACAAAAACAAATCCAAAGAGTGAAACTTGGCTTTTGGATTTGGTGCTTAAAGATTGAAACTTCGAAGTTACCCAACATTGAAGAAAAGAAAATGTCTAGCCTCATGTGATTGCACGCGCCCATAACAGTCCATGTAACGACAGACGGTAGAAAGCTGCGCCCGTGTGTTTGTGTTGCTCCACCACTCTTCACTGCTAAATGCTGTAAAGAACAAACACATCTTCAATTCTGGGCCAATAAATGCACAAAGCTGTCTCATTTTGCTTTCCACATCAAGCCCTCGAGATAAAGGAAATTGATAACCAGAGTACACAACAGAACAAAACCCCTTATCCAGTTTGTTTGTAACAGCGCAAAATGAGAAAAATGAGCAAAAGCATCGCGAAATTGCTACAGGACGAAGGAAATGAGTGAGAATCATGTGATCCACCCCACTCCACTCTCGCTCTTTCTCTCTCTTTTTATTGAAACGAAGGAACCATAATTAATTTGTCTACCAACAAACAACCCTTTTGTTATTATTTTCTTTCTTCGTTGTTCTCAGTTTTGTTCTAGTTCGAGGAGTATTTTTTTTTTTGTTTAGAAGAAAGGCAGGGGTTTTCTTTGCTGGGTTTTGTTTTTGGGGAGTTTCCGACAATGGCTTCAAGTGCTTCAAGGTTTATCAAGTGTGTGACAGTGGGAGATGGGGCCGTGGGCAAGACTTGCATGCTTATTTGCTACACAAGTAACAAATTCCCTACTGTATGTTCTTATCTTCAAGTTTTTATGTGTTTGCTATCCCCTGATTAGTTTTTGTGGATTACAGTCTCTTTTGTGGTTTATGTTCTAGCTTTCCCATTGACTCGTTATCTTTTAGGTTCTGAAAATATTTTTATCTTTGAGGTTATGTTTTTAGATTATTATCCGTGCGTTGTTTACCTGTCAGGATTACATTCCAACGGTGTTTGATAACTTTAGTGCCAATGTTGTGGTTGAAGGCACCACTGTCAACTTAGGTCTCTGGGATACAGCTGGTATGAATCTGATAATTAGTTTCTGTGCTTCTTCTATTCAGCTTTGAGTTTTAAGTTTTGTTTTTCACCTTAAGTATGATTTCGTAGAACTGAACTTTCATTTACATTTGATGTGGTAAAGACGAGTTCTCTCAAATTGGGGAATTTTTAATGTCTGCATATTATCCATGACTTTTTGTAGGTCAAGAGGACTACAATAGGTTAAGACCCTTGAGCTACAGAGGAGCAGATGTCTTTGTCTTAACTTTCTCACTTGTTAGTCGGGCAAGTTATGAGAATGTACTGAAAAAGGTGCATCTTTTCTGCGAACTAATCCTCCCATGATACACATTTTGTTGTTTTCTTGTATCGCAATCCTGATGCATTTTGCTTCTTCAGTGGATTCCTGAGCTGCAGCACTATGCCCCTGGAGTCCCTGTAGTTCTGGTGGGCACTAAATTGGGTAAGTAGTTAATAATGGTCACTTCCTTTTCCCCAAAGACCCAGTGCAATTTATTGTGCTCCTTACATTTCTTGTTTTGGTTCTATCCTTACCAAGACTTGATCATAAGCTAGAACAGTTGATCGTTTCAGTCTTTTGTCGCTTGTTGCTTAATGAAGGTTACAATTTTGTTGTCTGATTCCTCCATAATTTTGGAGTATCTAATACTGGCTGCAAAGACTCATTGGGCAAATGAAGTCAATTTTCAAGTACAATAAATACATTTATACAAATGGCCATCTTTTCCTAATAGTTTATCTTGGGGAAGACGTTTAGATTTAGATGCATTGGCACATGGACTTTTCTGCATCTGGGGCTTACCTTTTTTGTTCTCAAATATCTTTTATCAACCCACGTGCTGATATGTGGTTAGTTCTTGATGTGTAGCTGTGTATTCTGTGCCCTTTGAGGCACTATCATTACATAATTAAATCAGAGCTTACCAGCTGCCTAAATGCTCTTGTTTTTCTTTCAGTTTGGTCGTATTAGATTATCAGGAAGAATATTGACTATTCCGTGATAATTCAGGTGCACCTTAATTTAGAAGAATTTAATGACACAGACAGCTTACTTAGCATCTGAGTTGGAAGTTGTATAAGTTCTTTTGTATTTTGATTGCCAAACTAAACAGTTGAAACAGCAGTTATGGGTCTGCATTGATGTCCAATACAAACAATGGACATCTATGAATCATAGCGCTTTCCTTTCTTTCTACCTCACTTTCTTAATATTCTTGACAATAAATTCCAAGGTACAGTATGGTTAAACGATTACATGACTATAAAGGAAGTCTGCATTTATGTTTCCAATTGCAATCTCTTAAAGTTTTCAAGTTATGAGGTTATACATATATATGTTCCATGCATCAATTATATCACCTTTACATATAACAATTTACTTGACTCTCTGCTACCATATTACTGCCCGTAACCTGTATCCGTACTCCAATTCTGACACAAATGCCATTTAGACGACCTGTGCCTAACTGCAACAGCCTTGGTTGAGATTGGGTGTGAATAGTGTCTCCTGTTAAAATTAATAGCAATGAATTAGTACGTTCTCTTTGCATCATTTGCACAATAAGAAAGTGGGATTTCTGCACACCAGCAAGGGTCTATCTTTTGTTTTCTAATCCACTTTCATTCTTTCATCCAAGCTGCACGTCAGAGATATGTATATTTCAATCATGTTTGGAATCCTAATTTACATGCATATATTTCTGTCTTGTCCTGGGTCCATTTATAGTACTGTGCTTATGAATATGAACTTTCGATGTTCAAGTGTACCAAACACTAAGAAATTTCTTCTTCCCCCAAGATAAAAATGTGCTGTATCTCGTGTCTTATGAATTAGTATATTGTGATTGAACTCATCTAAATTAGTCTGGGCAATCATATTTCCATCACGGTTGATGCTTATGCATAAATAAAGGTTCCCTCAAGCTAAACTGGGAAGTGCCAACCAATTACAGGATCCGTAACTAAATTTAATATTGACATTTTTTCTATTGGTCATGTGGAGCTCTTCGTACATGGATTAATATGTAGCTGCAAATTTACATGTAGATCTTCGTGAGGATAAGCATTATTTGGCTGATCACCCGGGATTGGTGCCTGTGTCCACTGTACAGGTGTGGCTTTATTACAGTTCTTTAATACTTTTCTCTTGATCCCCATTTCCAAGGTCTTTTCATTGGCAACATATTTTATGCAATCAGGGAGAGGAACTTCGCAAACAAATCGGTGCTGCATATTATATAGAATGCAGCTCAAAAACACAGCAGGTATGTGATAACTCTGGAAACCACATATGCAATAGCTGGTCCATGATGGTGTGTAATCCCATTGTGATTGGTCTTGATTTAATTTTGTCAAATCTCAAGTTTCCTTGAAATAAGATGCAAAACATTCAAAAGTAATTGTACATTGTATTTCATAGTTGCTTTGGCACAATCATAGATAGATTGTTTGTTTCCATCCATCCATTCCCTCTTTTAGATGTTTGTCTAGACGTTGTTATTGTCAAGTCAAAATGCTATCCACAGGCTATGTGATATTTGGCGTGCCAATCTGCTTTCTTTTCCATGATTTAGGCATTAGTTAATGCTACGAATCGAACAATATTTCACATCCTGTTCATTCTTTCACCTCAGAAGATCTCTAATTTTCATGTTTTTCACTTACTATAGCTGTTATGTTGCAAAAAACATTTTTCTGTTAGTGCAGAATGTGAAAGCAGTTTTTGATGCTGCAATCAAAGTTGTCATCAAACCAGCACAAAAACAAAAAGAGAAGAAGCGAAAGCCACATCGAGGATGCCTAATGTCAGTACGATTTTCTTCTCACCACTTGTCTGTTCTTTAAGTGTCTAACTTCAAGCCTTCGGTCAGAAATATATTGAAGGTCATTAAACTTGAGCATATTTTTCAACCAAGTTATTGAGCATCAGCTTGTAACAATTGAGTCAAAATTCGAAATGGTACAATGCCATTGCTTTTGTACTTCTTGCAAACAATTTGAGGCCAAGAAGGTAATTTATAATCCCAACCAAGGCATCAAATATAATCATACTGTCCCCACACTATTTTTATAAGCAGTAGTGTCATTGTTAATATCCTGAAAGTTCATTCTCATTTTTCCAAGTCATTGTTAGAAGTTCATTTTCATTTTTCCAAGTTGGAATTTGAGAGAGAGTCAGTTGAAAAGTATTACTTCGATAACACATATTTATCCATTATACTTGGGAAACTTTTTTGATTTCATTTTTCCAAATTGAAGCTTAGTACTAAGTTGAACAGTCTCCTTTTAAGTAATATATATACCTGTATGATCTGTTTAGTACCTCGTTCTTTCTCTTTGTTAGCATTTTCTCTTGAACAATATCCTGTTTTATGTACTTTCTGTTGTATGGTCGTCCCTTTTTAGGTTGCTCCTCTCTCTCTCACACACCCTATTTTTGTCTCCTTCCTTAGACATACAGCTCACTAGACTGTATAAGTGAAGTCTTACATTATTTCTTTGGTATTGAATATGGAAAATCTGGGGGACTTGGTATAATTTAAGCCAACAACTATGCACTGATTTTCCTCATTGAAGAGAAAAATTAATGGATATACTATGAAATTTATGTCCGAACTAGGCCAAATAAATAACCAAGCTGGGATAGCTGAAACAACTTGAAAAGAATCTTGCATCTTCATTTATGTTTGTGGTATTTTTAAGATTCCTAGACATCCTAACCTATGTTTTATTGAAATTTTGTGTTTTCACGTTGTCTTATGTGTTCAAAGTGTAGTTTTGTAGAATTTTACAATTTCATATCTGAGTTGGTGTCGTTCACTTAATTACAGAAATGTATTCTGTGGGAGGACTCTCGTTTGCCTCAAGTGAAGCACATTCTGGTACAGGTGGCATTGCCTTTTAGAACGTTGACGGCAAGTTGCTCAAGTTGTCTGGATCTTCTGGCTTTGATTTTGATTGCAATGGTTTTTCATTGCAGCATAGCTTTGTTGGAGAGTAACTCTTCTATATGGAAGATGTACATACTCAGTGTGTTCTAATTTATAGTGTCAGTAGTTTTCATAATCAAATATTATAAATGCTTACAACCAATGAATCTTTCTCATGCTTTTCATGCTCTCTGAATGATTTCTGCTGGGTGAGAACTAATACTGTTGGAATGCGGCATTGAAGTTTGTCTCAATTAGTTGTGAAAATTCTTAACCATATCCACTAAAGCTGGATTTAGGATTTTCAACGGAGTCACTTGGGAGGCATTAAGATGCAAACATAAAGCAGGCATGTATCTATCTCCTAGTTGTGTACAGCTTGACCAGGATTGATTTTCCCTCTAAACGTCACAGGTCGCAACTCTTTAGGTATTAATCGGAGTGAAGAAAATGGGTGTATGGGACATTGACTTCGTTTGCGTTTGCACCCCACACCCACAGACGGATTCAAAAGTCTCGACTCGCAATATAATTGACACAAAAAGCATTTTGGAGGCGTAGAATTAACAGACATAGCCAGTGCAAGGCATTCTACACCGTATGGAAGGAAACAAAGATCGTCAAAAAAGACAAAGCCTTCAAGTAAGCAAAACTTGTAATGCTCCAAGAGTTGTTTGCAAGTAGCTAGATTACTGCAAGGCAGTAAAGGGTGCATGCATTATCACTTGGCTTTTTTTTTTCTTTTTGGCAACAAAAAATTCGAGATGCCGTGGGGGCCAGAATGTAGAAAAAGCAAATCTCAAAACTTTATGCCTCACAATCACGTACAAAAATTGAATGAATACAGCAACCCCCCACACACTTGACCAGGAAGTAACAACGATGCTGCATCAAAATGGTAAATTTTTCTGTGGAACAATACAACCAAAGTCGTGGAGGAGGGGAAAATTGTCACACGTACAACCAAGAAACGCAACAAAAATAAACCAGCAGTTGGATCATGTCTTCCATCGATTATCAAATATCAAACAAGAATGTTTGATTTCAGAATAAGCTTGATGCTTTTGGGCATGTCAGCCTTCAGATCAAGCTTTCACTACCGAACTATCTTCCACTTAAGGCAATTAAGCAGGTCTATTTCTTTTACAGCCTTAACATCATATTATACCGGAAATCAATTTCATGGATTCTGTGCAATAGGCACACTACAAAAACATGCTGACGGTACCATCAATGTATTCTTGACATCAGAGGGTTTTATTGTCACTGAAGTAAGTTCTATAACTATAACCAGCCCAGCCAACTGTCGAGAGCTAAAAGCAAATATCAATTTCCAATGTGGTGTTTAACATGTTGATGCTGGAAGACAACACGGCCCCAATATAGAGAGACGCCGTTAACTCAACGGAGATTACTCCAAAACCCTGTATAACTTTAAGAAGTGACCTATAACACAGCATCAATTGACAATACAAGCTGAAGTAACCAAAGGTTAGAACACGGAAAGCTCAAAAGAACACCAGCTGTCCGCTCTACTTATATATGCGCAACCAAGAGGAAGGAAACCAGGAAAGGGTAAAACAAGAGAGGTTAATTTAAGAAGAACGCATATACAAAAGGCTTCATCTTAAAGAAGTTTCACCGATCCAAACTATAATCTGAACAGTTGGAAAAGGATGGTGAAGGTTTGAATTCCAACTGTATAAAGTTTTGGTGCAGTGAACAACAGTATGGCACCAGTTCTGCATGCCTGAGCAGCACAGATTGCTTTCAACAGTTAACATATATACAGTGGGAAAGAAACTGCAGCCACCCACTAAACACTCCAGGGAAAACAAAAAGGCCCAGGATTTAAGATACAACTGGTACAGAAGAGAGAGGGGGTTGGAGACCGCTAGCACCAAATAAGCCACTTAACACCCAGCCTCTGAGAGCAAGTTAGATTATCTCTGGAAGTGAACTAACAGCCATCGAAGAGAGCTGGAAAGCAAAAATGAAATAAGGGATTAAATAGAGATACTAGTTTCACATTTAAGTATGTACGAATAACACCTAGCTTTCCAATAGCAATGCTCAACCTGAAGAAAATTATGTGGAATGCATGCTAAACTTACAGGCTTCACTGGTAACTGAGCACTTCAAAAGCTTGTCTCTACTGCCATGAAGATTGTTTATAACCTTCCCACCCTCCCTCTGGCTTCTTCCTCTTCAAAATCCCACTTCCTGCTAGTGAGTATATCCTCGATTGGTCCTCTAAAAGGGCCTGAGAACTGGCAGCAAACAGTTGCCTTGACGCAAGAGACCCAATCTCATCTCTACCTTCTGCATCAAGACCAAGAGGCCCTGAATTGAGGTCCAGACCCTGCTTTCCCCATTTCTTATTCCTCTCAGCACTACCACCACTGTTGCTATCTGGAAAGTTGACAAGAAATGGCCTAGGGTAATGGGTTGGGGCTGGACCAGCGGGTGTCAATATTTGAGAATGAACTGCAGGAAAGTAAGGCCGACCACCCTTTGATGAATCTACATACGGTGCTGAACCACCTGAAAATGTAGCTGAGGGCAAAGGAAAGCTGGTTCCAAAAGGAAAGACAGGATATTGGAAAGATGTAGATGGAAAGGGCAATGCTGGAGAAGATAACACTGGCCCCCGGTAGATATCACTACTAAATGGAGCACCTCCATGGGGTGGAGCTAACATTCTCTGAGGCCCACCAGGTGCAACCATCTGAAAAGGTTGTTCCCCACTATCTGGTAAGATGGATTGGATAGTCATAGTTGGATAATGATTCCCTTGAGAAAACCACGAAGAGAAGTTTCCCATTTCTGTATTGTTTAACTGAATGCCAGAAACAGATGGCAGGGATGGTGCAGAGTTTCTACTGAGCTGCAAAAGTGCTGTTGGTTCTGCAATGATCTCATCAACAAGAGGCCCATCATTCAAATCAAAGTCCCAGCAGTTAGTAGAATTCCCATTATGAAGTCCACCTGAAGAAGATTTGGAGGGCTGCAGTTGCGCATACTGCTGAAGAACATCATCAATTAAGTGAATGCCAACATCTGTAGGCTCATCCGCTTTATTCAAATCAAGATCAAGCACATCAGAGCTACGACCAAGTGCAAAACGTTTCAAATCACCATTTGTCCGATCAAAATTCATTTTGCATTTGGACAGAGCACCTGAGCCCTCAACAGAACAAGAAGCCAAATCTTCCAGGATTCTTTCATCAGGTACATTCAGGTCAATGTCCAACGGAAGACGACTGGGCTTTGTATTGGTTGCATCAAGTACAGAGGTAATCGTTGGACCTACTGACATCTCTAAAACTTTTCTTGGTTCTGCTGGTCGAAAAGCACTAGTGGCTGCTGATCCCTTCCAACCAAGCAGCTCTCCTTTATTCTTCAGTAAATTGTCTGGTGGTACAAATGGTCGTTTGCAAGCTGCAGCCACTGTAATTGAAGCAGGCATACCAGTGGATACTGGTAACAGCAAAGGACTAATTAAGTGTTGAGCAGGAGGACATCCAGAAGATCTCAAATCAACAGGGTCCCCACATCTTCCATTATCAGTGTCGAACCCTTCATTCAGGTCAAATTCGATTTTTGCTTCCATGTCTGGACCCCCTACAGCAGATAAAGCATCTGCAACTGTTGATGTGCATTCTTCAGCTTCATCAGCTTCAGTGCCAGTCGTTTTGGATCCCCTAGATCTAGTTTGCTGTTCAGGTTCTTGCATATGTGTGGACAATACCCATTGAGAAACTGGCCCTCCATTATCTTTCACATCAATTTGATTACCTAAAGGAATCTCCTCGAAGTCATCACCCTTGGAAACAGTTGAACCTACATTTCTTTCAAGTTCAGTTCTCTGCATTCCAGCAGACTGACTCCTGCAATCTATTTCATCACCCTTTTCAGCATTCGGGTTATCAATGCTTTCAGAGATCACATCCTTAGTAGAACAAGTAGACTGGATATCCCCATCAGTTCCCTTTGAAATCTGAGTCACCATTGCACTTGGTTTATGCTCCATCTTCGCAGCAGTGTTAAACTCCTCATTCCTGTCACCATCATTACCAAGAGGAGCATATGGAGCACCTGGTTTCTGCTCCATCTTCGCAGCAGTGTTAAACTCTTCATTCCTATCACCATCATTACCCAGAGAAGCATATGTAGAAGATCCTTTACAAAAAATTTTCTTAACTTCTACTTTTGAAACATTAACCTTCCCTTCACTTTGAATAGTACCAGTTAACTCCTCTTTAGTATCAGACACGCCATCTGCATTCACTTTAGCACCCAACATGGCCTTCACTGTCTCTTTACCACAAGTATCTGATGTAGTCTCCATGGTGCATTCTGAAGGTACAAAAGTAGTAGTTATGACCATTTCTTTTGATTTTACATTACTTTCTAGGCATGCTTCTGCAGTTCGTTGTATATTCATGCTGTGAACATTTAAATGCCCAGTAAGGTTCTCAATGACATTTTCCTGAGAAACATAATTGGACTTACCATCTGAATCCCTGGCCACTAAATCCAGCTTCTCATGCTCATCATCAACACCATCAGTAGACTGGCTGTCATGGTCTTCATCTGGAGATGATTTTACTCTTGAATCTTCAACCTTGCAAGAATTCGCAACAAGAGGGGTGTTTCTTTGTGGAGAATCAATCGATGAAGTCATATCAGATTTAGACATCTCGCCAGCAGCTACACTAGCAAGCAGATTCATTCCAACATCATCACCAGCTGACATGGTTGCATTTTTTGTAGCGTATTTAGCACAGCTTTCAATCAGTGCATTCATCGAACTAAAAGAAGCATCATGTAATTTCCGCGACTTATGCTCATTGCCAGAAGATGAAGAAGCAGTTTTGGCAACTTCCATTACTTTCTTAGAATCATCTACATTCCTACAATGTTCATCAGGAGCAGTAGCAGGAGAACCATCTCCCTCGTCAGACCCTGCAAGCACCTCTTTTAAATCATTGCTTTGCCATGATTCTGTATTTACATCCGGACTCACAGTAGCCTTATAAGCTTCAATTTTCTCCTTTAAATTGTGATCAAACTGATCATGCTTATCAGAAAGTGCAGGAGAAGAAGCTCTGCTGCTCATGACTGAAGACTCTTCAAGGTATCCTCCACTGGCACTTTGCGCAGGACTGCACCCTCGGTTGGGAATTTTAACAACTATTTTGGGACTATTCACCTCAGCCATGGGGGTGTCAACTGCCATCTCAGATGTCAATGCAGACTCTGATAATTTTTCTGAATCTGGGTTTCTGTGTGATGAGGATCTTCTGCTTAATTTAGTTTCCTTTTGGATCTCAGATATATTTGAGCTTGGGAAGCCATTGGTTGACTTTCGATGCCGTGTACTGCCATTGATAACCTTATTTGTGTTAACTGACACAACACTAGAACTCCTAGCATCTTCTTTTGCAGAAAACCTTGCACTTCTGCCATGGTCACTAGAACATGATTGACTATTATTGTGGGACTGACTGGAACTGCTGCTTTTCTGATCCCTTGAAGCTAATACAGGAAGATCAGATGCACCACTAACACCAAGGTTTTTGGCTGATCCTTCTTTAAAATTCTCTCTCATTGATGCAGGTGATGCTGCTGATTTCACAAAACCCTGAGGTGTGGATGCAGATTTTATCATCTCGCCCTGGAGAAGCTTTGCTGAACCAGCTTTTGATGGAGAAAGTTGTGCACCAGAGCTTTTCATCACAACCTCAGAGGATAGACCTGAATGTCTATTGCCTTCAGGAAGACGTGATCGCGCAGGCCAGGGAACAGTCTGGTTGGAACCCGATCTTGCATCCATTTCAGCCTCTACACGTTTCTTCCATGTGTCAACTAAACTTCTTGCTTTCTTATGAATTTCTAAGTTTTTATGCGTACGCAGGTGATTCACAGACTTCCCAACGTTGCATGTCTGTAAAGCCTGAAGATTTACAGGAAGCTTATCAAGTGCATGGAGCAATACTAACAAAAAATCCTCGATAGATTTGTCACTATCCTTCAGACTATTACTACCATCACCAATCTTCCCTTTGTGGACCTCCTGCAGCCACTCATCAAAAAAGGTTAAGCCCCTCATCTGAACAAATCGGTTAAGGCAATCAAACTTATCTGTTGCTGCTACAACACCAGCCAATATTGACCTGCCAACCAAACTTATCTTTTTCTCACTTGTCTCTAGTTGCATAAGTTGTACTAATTTCTCGACAGCTCCAGAATCCACAAGCCCACCTTTTTCCGTAAATTTGGTGATCTCGGTTTTCCAAAAGCTTTCTGATCCGTGGTTATTAGCCTCCCCATCATCCACTTTAATAAGACGTTCTCTTTTAACTGGTTCAGAGCTCTGATCTACTCTATTCCTTTTCTTTCCCTTAGTTTGAGAAGGAAAGGTAGAGGATCTATTCTGTACACCTTCTGAAGCAGATTTTAAGTGTGATGTCAGACCATTCATTGACTTTGGAGAGCGGCCATCTGGTTGTACAGTTGCATGCATTTCTACACGTGTATGACACAATAGTTTATCTACTCCTTTTCGTTCCTATAGGGGGGCCGGGGAGAGGAACTTGTCAACCACCAGAATGAAATGGAAAAAGATAAAAAGAGATTTAACACTCACATCTATATAATCTTGATCAGTTAACCACCATAAGCACTTGTTTGTAATGACATAAACTTGCCTGCACACAAATGAGCAAATTCCTGATGGAAGTTCAACACATTCGGGAAGGAATGCAACTTGACACGGATGAAGTAATGATCCAGCAGGAATCTCATCTTTGTGAAAGGAATAAAATATTTCACTTGGCTGCAACTTCCAATAGGATGCCGTTGCCAAGCTTCACCTCAGAAGGTCGGTAAATCCAATTAAGGCCTAACTTTAACTTGTCCTCTTCACCAGGAATCAGCAAAGAAATGGTACCAATGAAAGGTAGGGAATCCTGAGGTGGTCAAAAAAGAGCACAGTCAGCAACACTTATCTTGCGTCCATCCTGTAGTAGGAAAGCAACAATCTGGAGGATTTAGCAAGTTAATAAACAAAACGCAGTCCCCAAAAAACTGAAGAAAAGAACAACAATATCAGAAAATAACATGGAACCAATGGACAATTATTAGCATCAATCAGCAAATCTTCTTATATCAGCAATAGAAGAACATGATAACACAGATTCTAAATGGGCTAATAACTGATTATCGTTCTTGCTTCTCAATTGCAATAAGAAAGCACCTACTATAATTGAAAGTAGAGAACAGACCAAGCATTTGACATTGCAAAACCAATGTGTCAAATTGCAATAAAAAGGAAATGGAAGGAATATCATCGCTATGATGGAAACATCATAGCAACTTTAAAGTACATAAAGTTGTAGTCACTCCGTGGCAAATACAAAAGAATGAAATGAGTTATTTCAAAATGTAGACTGCACAAGATTTTTTTATATACACACAAAAAATAGATGTTCCATCTTATTTTTGCCTTTCAAATAATGAATCTGGGCAATTTAGGCAGATAAACCCAAATTGGAAATTAAGGTTACAACCATAAAGTACAATCAAAACTGATGAAAATAAACTAAATAGAGAAAAAGCCTATAAGCACATGGAGATTTCCATTTGAATCCCAGCATGTAAATAATGGCATAGAAACTCCAATTCACATCATCAAAGTTATTCCAAACCAAATCCAATCCATCGGCTACATCAATACTGTCTCTGACCTAAAGAATGCTAGCGGTTATTCCCGCTCATGCAAAATATGCAACTTCAAGAACTGCCTCTAGTTTCTCATAAACTCAGAAATAAAAGAACCTTATGAGAACACGCACAGCAAATATCCATACTTCAAACCCCACACAAAAAAAAAAAGAGTTACATTGAAAAACGAATTAACTGGAGAAAAACACGAGAATGAAGAGAAAAAGGCGCCACCTAGTATAACAACCGGATTGCTGCTACGAGTGGGTTCTTTCCACATATGCCGAGTCCGTCTGCTCCCATACATAGCCTTGCATTTTCACCTCTCAGTATCATCAATCCTTAACCCCCAATTACTACACCTAAATTCTTGTTTTCCCCAATTCCCAATCCCTTAGATCCAACCAAATCCCTAATTTCCACTTCACGATTCAATTGAACTCCGCAATTAGCCGAACCAATAGCTCCTCCCACCGATCTGTGTAGGTCAGAGAGATTCTAAGTGGCCGTATCAATCTAGAGAGAGAGAACAAGGTAGAGGGGGAGAGAGAAGGCAAAAAGAAGGTTGTACTTGGGGTACTTGCAAGTGAATTTGGTGGGGTTCCTCTGGGCAGTTCGGGCAGTCCGGGCAGGGCTCTGATAACGTTACAGTGGGGTGACATAAAGTGATGTCCCACCCGATCAAGACAAGACTAGATTTGGAGAGAAGACTGACAAATGTTGACTAGTGATTTTTATTTAGCAAAGGAACAGGGTGGGAGTTGGTTGACATAGATTTTGTTACTCCGTAGGATTTCAATGGCTGAGAATAATCCGTGGTTGGATCAACTGTGCCGATCATACAAGGTCCAATTTCAGGCTCAGATGTCGATGGCTCGGTCGCAGGAGATAATTTCTCATGCAAACGTAAAGGTCTAAACCTAGCGGTAACTCCAGGTATATAAGGTATTATTCTTCCCTGATTCAGGTATGACATCACAACCCTAATTTTCCTACTTGTTACAACCGAAACCTTCACAGAAAGGCTGACTTAAGCGTCGGAGGGGGTTTTCGAGAATCAGCTCCCGGCATGCCATTATTTGTTTTGCAGGTATTCCGTAGCCAGAGTCGCACAAATCAAGGATCCAAATAACGACGTTCAACCCCAGCAAGATCAAGCTGAACCATTTGGCGCCTACCGTGGGGCCCAGCGTCAGAGCACCACGTCCAGAACCACACAGATCAGTCAGGCGGCAGCAGCCAATCCTGATATAGCCGTCGTCACGGCACTTGCACTACAACGGATGGA
>JANIPN010138135.1:0-18035 GCA_027478595.1 Erythroxylum anguifugum
GGATAATTTCGTTAGGTGTCGGAATAGGTATAGTAACGCTATTATCGACCGTTATAAGCCCAAAAAGAATCCTCGAGGTTAAAATATTTTTTAAAAATATTGAAATTGGCCGTTCGATGTTCCCGTTTTACGGAAAATTTTAATCGGCGCCGAATTGATCAATTAATGTTATTTAATTTATGAATTAATATATTAATTGGTGAAGTGTTATATCATTTTATGAATTGGATAGGTTCAATTGGTAAAATAATTTTAATTTATGAAGTGGCGCACCGTTTAATGAAATGTTGCGATATTTTATAAATTGGGTATAGCCATTTTATAAAGCGGTCCCGCTCGATGACTGGCCCAGAACAGACCATGAGATTGTCCGCGCTACCAACCAAGCCGGCTCCCAATAATAAAGACTCACGCCTCCTTCAGTGCCAGTAATGATGCTGGCAACATTTTGAATTCACGAGCTCTGTTATTCAGCCGAGAACGGGATCGAGGAGACACCGGAAGGAAAAGCCGGGGCATTGGGGCAGGACACGGGCCAGTCCGTTTCCGCAATGATTATTCTTTTGCCCCAAGTGGATGCCATTTTCGAGATCATGCCCGCAAGTTAGCTAGTGTTACTCTAGGACTGTAGAATGGATGGTAATTGACCCCTATAATGTTGCAACCGGACTATATAGCTCAATGCTCCAGCTAAATTAATGGATATTGTGCAGACGTCTCCAGCTTCAATTTCGCGGAACATCATCGTGTGCTGGAATTATAACATCGAATTAGAGCAGTAGAACCTTCTATACTTTAAGCTGGTAGGGAACTAACAATCAGGCTCCAGTCTGATTCCGTAGCTCCAAGTAGTTGCGGACCGCACCAGCAGGAGCAGTAAGGCTTGTCACTCATGTAGAAGTCTCTTGCAGCCCCTTTCCGTGCTTGATGATATCTGGATTGCGAAATACTTTCTGTTCATTTCCATTGACTGCCAAGTCAACCATCGTAGCTCCAAGTTCATTTACTTTGATGGACAGAGTATCCCCGAAGACACACCGTTGGATGATAGTCCTGTTCTTCGAAAGTACGATTGCCGGCTTGACAAGGTACACCTCAAATCCACTCTGGGACCCCTCTTGACCGGATTGCTCTAAGACCTTGGCCTCAGCCGCGCCTCTTACGCGACGTCCGTTAGGATAGAACCATAGCGAGCGCTCTGTCTGCCCGTCCTTTGGTGGCGCTTCAGCAAAGGCTCCACCTAACTGAATGTACCGGAATTGTGTTGAAGCTTGGGAGCGAGCCTTTATAATTTCAATAAAGGCTAACGGGTATCCAATGTCGACTTTCTCATCCCCATGAAACGTACCCATGCACCAGATTGCTGCGTCGGCAGTCTGTATTTCGCTCACGGTATGATCATCGTACGAGAGGAAGTCTTTCACAATAACCACTTTGGCTTTGGGATGATTAGCTGCTGAGCCAGGGTCCCGCCGAGTGAGAACAAGAACAGAAGTTATGGCTGGATGATTTAAACAATGGGCAAGAACTTCGCCTCCTATTAGCCCGGTGCTGCCAGTAAGAATGACTTTCATCTCGGTGATTGTAAAAAGAATGTGTAAGGCCGATTTCTGCACCCCGTTGAGCGTTATTCGTCAATAGAAAGTAATGAAAATAACCCGATATCTAAAGAAAACAAACAGCTTCGTAAATCGATTTAAATACCTATATGGAATATATCAGATTGAATTATTGGATCCTCTCGGACGAATCTTTGGCCGCACTCGCGTCCTCAACATGTCCGGCGGTAGCTGCCCGGGGGCGGCGCATACTTCGGCGAGACTCTGACCGCGTATGCTATCGTTGTAACTCATACTTTAAGGACGAAAATCGGCAATTTGCTCGCGACGCCGTCGGAGTACTAGTAATTTTCGGACCAGTTTCCTAAACGTGTCTATATCATTGGAGGTAAGGAGAAAACGACACCTCATTTAGTGTTATATTTCCTGTTGGATAGAGACAGGAGGTATCTGCGGACTATATTATGTGTCGCGATCGACCGCTTAGCAAGTGTCGGTGTCCTGTTTTAGGTGGGTGGTCCCTGAAATGTAAGTGGGCTCCACTAAGTTCTACAAGATTTTAGGTTGCCTCGCTCCCCAAGTCTTAATGCTTCCCTTAACGAATAGAAACCGCTTGAAGAATGTCAAGAATTGTGCACTTACTAGCGTCCTAAGTGATAGATTGGAAGCTGAAATGAGAGAAAACATTTTGAAGTCAAATCTGTGTCCTTGTTTGTTGAGTAATCAACATCGCAATTAACATCGCGCATTTTATTGAATGTTCAGAGAAATCGGGTTGCGTAACGCCTAGGAGTACATGCGCCATCTCGCCTACAACAGCGCCACTTCTGCAAGCGTAAGCCATAGATAAGTCTAAACATAAGTCATCAAGCATGAATTCTGTCTCTCTTCGGCCACTATATAGAAACAATTGATCGATCTTCGTTATTATTAGACACGTGTTAGACCTACTGCTCCAGCTGATGACCAATATATGGCTGGTGGAGATTGGTAAGAGGGCTGCGGACTTTCGAAGCCTTGCGATCTTAGTGCTTGGACTAACCTCGCGTCGGCGACAATCTTGCTCCAGGCAACAGTACAAGGACCACTCGTACTCAGGAATCAGATACTACTCATTTTGCCATGGCGTGTAATGCGCTTAAATCTGCCAAACGCGTCTGTAGCTGCGCAAGGAATACTCAAAGAGGATTAGGCTTCTTACGCCCGAGGCTTGATCTTGCGTGAATATGATTACAATTCAAAGATCAGGTCACCTGCAAATCTGGTACGTACAGGTACCTAAGTTGGGTCTTCATGAGGATATGTTACTAAAAACTTTAATCTAATGTGCCGGTCGCAGTTCTAGCCTAGAAGTGATTTAGTGTACGCTACCGAAGCGATGTTTGGGGAATTACGCTGGTTCTATCCGAAGGCATCAACATTTGATGATCCTGCTCAATGGCAAAATATATAAGGCATCTCGATACCCACATAGAGCTCAATCATCAAACAACATTGCCTTTCAATTTCGTATCTAGATTAGAATACAGACTTCCTCGAATCGCTATCATCACCAGTTCTCAAAATGACCATCCTCGTCACCGGTTCTAACGGCAAAACTGCGGCTTACGTAGCCCCGATGGTGGCAGAAACTCATCCAGTACTAGTAACATCACGGAAAGGTGTCACTGAACGTAGCGTGTTTCCAACTGCACGTTTCGAATGGTTTGACTCCTCCACGTATTCGCTCCCATTCGAGCACCCGCTCGCCAAACGGTCTCCAATTACCGCAGCGTACATCGTTGCCCCATTGATTGCAGAGCCCTCAGAGGTCGTGATAGCCTTCATCAAGTTCAGCATCCAAAGAGGGGTTAAACGTTTCGTTTTACTCAGTCAGGTCGATCAGGACGAGAACCATCCAGCTGCGTTTGGATTGGTTCACAAATTTTTGAAGGAATCAGAGGTTGAATGGACCGTTGTAAGAGCAACTTTCTTCATGGGTAAGTCATGGAAAGCTGCTACACCATGATTCCAATTTAATTTCCTCGCAAATATCAACTAACCTTGCACCACGACTTCATTTATTTATTTCTCGTTTGCGGGCTAACATGTCGGTGTAGACAACTTCGCCGAAACGTGGCACCTAGAGACCATCAAGAACGAAGACAAGATATATACAGGTGCTGGTCAGGGACGGCTTGCTTTCATAGCAGCGGAAGACATAGCGTCAGTGGCACATCGCGCTCTGACAGACCTCAAGCCGCACAATAGAGACTACGAACTTTTAGGATCCGAGGCAATTGACCACGACACTGTAAGTAATTAGATGGGCTATATTTTGAGCGCGTATATATTTTATAGTCGATATAACGCTCTTTTAGCTTGATAGAGTACACGAACCTGCTCGGCTAACCCTTTAATCTTAGGTAGCAACACATCTTAGCGAGGTTCTCGGTCGAAAGATTGAGCATGTAAACCTCAATCCTGATGAGCTATTCAAGTTTCTGTCCGAGAGATCCGGGTTCGGGGTTGATCTCGTCAAAGAGGTTGTGGAATTAGATGCCATGGTATCCCGAGGCGAACTCTCTGCGACGAATGAAGTCGTGAAGATGGCTGTTGGAAGACCAGCAATGACTATGAAGGAGTTCTTCCAGAAGAACAAGAGCGTGTATGCTTAGACAGCTTTTGAAGCAATCAATCTCGTCTATAATATTAGGGAAGAGGCTGATAGTGCCGCTCTAACGGGCATCTGAATAAGATAAATAGCATTCTCATCGGTCGAAGCCCACTATGAATAATTAGTCCTTCATATGAAATATATCCTTATCGAAATTGTGTATTTTCCAATCAAGCAACCACAGATTCGTTGCAAACAGGAGTTCAAGGTCTCACAGGGCGATAAGCTATAGTTGTGTGAGACGACGAGCATGTCTAACTGCATGACTACAAATTAATAAGACTTTGTGGTCCGTGCGTTCTCTGAAAGTGGCCGGCACCTTAGACACGAGCATTTCAATTTTAGAATTAGCTTGATTCATCTATATCATCTCTTATGGAGGCTAGAAATGCTGGACACAGTGCTTCCAGCTCTAGATCGGCCCGAAGATAAACTCACATCGCTTGAGCTGACTGTGGTAACATCGGCAGATCTTTCAGCCCCTTGAGAGCAATCCTTGTCACCATCCTTCTCGGAAGGTTTATTTTTGGAGGCTAGCTCAGAGGACACCATAGAAAGCGAGTCCGAGATGCAATTGACATACGGTTCCATTTCTAATCCTAATCGCCGTTTCCCGTCGGTTCCTATGAACCAACCGAAGGAATATTTCCGGTCTAGGCCGGCCAAGTAGCCATCGATCTGTCGATCAGTCATATGATTTGTGCCTTTAAAGTCTTCAAGCATTCTACTATGTGCCACCCAAGGAATGATTGCGCCTATGGACTTCGGCATTCGAGCGCCGGGGAAGCTGTCTTTCTTTTTCCGGTGAACAACTATGACCATTGGAATGTAAGCGACCAAGATAATTATTGTAATTACAAATAGTGGCACTGAGGGGACCCAGCGGAGTTCTAGAGTCAACTTTCTCCCGGCGATGGTTGAAGGGCTGTGAAGCCTAGTTAGGAACTCTTCCTTGTATATAGAAAACCAAATGCTGAAGACGCGCTCATAGACTTGTCGCGCATAATTTTCCAATACTTTATGGTCTTTGAGATTGGTGTTCGGAGATTGTGTCCAATGTAGTCTTGTAAGGAGAAGTGATGGCCAATCAAAAGGCATATGAGTATCCCCAGAATCTCGTGACCGGTCTGTAGCATTCATGAATAACAAATGATAGGATGCTAGAAAGGGTTGGAGATTTTCAAATAACTGAGCGCCACTTCTGAGCACCTTCGGACGATATGACTGTACTTCACCAGTGTCGCGAACCGTCAAATCGAATTCTCCAGTTATGATGGTAGGCTGACAGAGAAGTCCTCTCCTTGAAAAAGAAATTTTATTGTTTTTATAGTAATTGGTTTGATTCATGAATCTTGCCATTACAATAAATGCTCTTGATCTGCAGTCGCTATTGTCACCAACGGTAATGTTTGCGAGCTCAGGTTTTGCTAGGTCAGTACCAGATGATCCTAATTCATTCAGGACATGGTATTCTTGCCCGGATTCTGGAGTTGGTACAAAAGGCGCTATTTCATCAAATGACTGCGGTGCCCATAGCATGATTGACTGCAACATAGGCTTTCTGGGGATCCATTCGCCAGAGTTCCATACGGTGCACTCAGCAGAAGGTAGCTCTGGTGTCGAAGGAACTGTGAAGTTCCAGGCGTGGTCATATACATTAGTACTCGTAGACATATTTGCCTTGTAAGTCTCGCAAATTAGGCTGGCACCTATCCCTGTAGTCTTCACTTGATAAGAGCTATTAGATTCAGCCGACTGGGAAGTCAAACTAACAGGAACAAAGGAGTACTTCGAACTTGTCCAAGGTGGAAGGGGGGTGTCTTCGGTAATGTTACTCCTGAAGAGATGGAATGCCTCAGTAACAGAACCAGATGTCATGTTCCATTTTGAGGGGAGAGCAGATGGTGCCAGCTCAGAGGATAGTTGAACATTGCTGGGCACATTTCGATAAGCAACAGTAAATAGTCCTCCCATGGAAATATTTAGAACGTTTGTAGCGAGCCATGCGATTGATACAATTACAATTATCCAGTGTCGAAACCACAACGAATCAACCAAAGCGGTATAAGGGGTCCATGCGCTATACCTTAGTGATATGGAAAGTCTAGCTGAGACATGACCCTGACTAAGTCGGGCCCATGGTTCTAAGATACTCAAGTCGCGATGAACTGTTATCCAGAAAGATGCCATCAAGGTAGCTAGCAAGCCCGGCATAAAAGACCACACCAGTTGTCCTAATACGGGACTCGAAGTTGCGAGGAACGAGTATCCATTACAAAAGATACCCAGTATAAGAAGAATGAAGGTAAAAAATATAATAACTGATAAAACTGCCAAGGACAACATAACTGGTTGACGGTGGAATAAAAATGATAAGCGATCACGATTGTAGGATGCCATCACTGGCCGAGGATTACAGCCTGCAAGGCATAAGCGAGCTAATGACAGTAGAATGAACTTATACTTACATCTCAATAAGCATCGTAGGCGATTTTTTTTCGTAACAGAATCTGATTTTGAGGCTTTCTCTATTTTAGGGGGGAGAATCTGCAGAAGATTATCGGTTGAACAATTATCAAGCCGACTATTTTCGTCAAATAAAGGACCCTGCCGTCTGAAAGAGCAAGCAATTAAACTACACATTGAAGTAATCGAGTCGGGATCACTGCGAATATTTATCCGACGTTTCATATAAATGAAAACCATTAACACGCTGGTCAAAACGGCAGCGGAGAGTATGACCTCTAATAAAACCGCGATAGGTGGCGATATTTGAAGTGCAAAAGAGCTGCGGCGGCGCTCAACGGTAACAAAGGTAGACGTAAGATTCCTATTAATGAAATTTTGGACTGACGCGGCGAAGCTTAATTGTATCGTTGTTTCCAGGGCGGTAACCCAGTCCGAGTCATTCATCGAGGAAGGGTCTTGCAAAGCCCTGAAAGCTATTGTAGCGAGGTTGTCTTCTGTTATGACCGGTATAGTTGACATTATACTCTCGTTAGAGCCATAATTGACGCCGTATGTGAGAGAGCCCTTTCCAAGGCCGAAAAGGCTGTCTTCGAAAGGCATTGAATCGAAATTATCTCGTAACAAAAAATGGGGTTTGGCATTTCTATCTTCCTCTACCGATAAAACTGTGGCGTTGAGAACAGCAAATTTAATTCGAGCGTTTTGGCGTACGTATGAGATTGAACACAATGCTGCAATGGCGCTCGCATTGTTTTCGACATAGTTTCTGGAACAATTACTACATGTTGGACTAGCTGTAGTACTTTCTAACCTCGAACCTTGAACAAGAGTTGCGAAGATAGGTTTTAAACTGCACCCAGGTCCAGATTTGGTAGAAAGGAGTGGATAGCGTTGACGTTCATTGATCTCACCTCCTATATCACCTACCATTGCCCAATAAAGATCAGAGTGACCATTCTGTGCGATATGATTCCCATCGATAAGAGGAGCGTACATGGAAATATTAGCACTACATGTCTCTGGTCCTGGACCGGTAATATTGAACAAGTCCTGCATCTGAAGTCCAGTGATATTGCTAATAAGAACCTCGCGGTGTGATCCTTTATACGACTCATCTCTGAAGCTGTAACTTTCGCCGAATGATGCCGGAAATTGTGGAACGATCGAACAACTCGGATTAGCTTTGTAAACGTAAGAATTTAAAGTCCATATCTCGGTGCTGGACAGCTGTGCGGCATCAGGTATTTCGAAATAAGGAATTCCATACTGATATGTAGCAAAATCGGGTAGGGAGGCATTGAAGCTCCGGATTGATCTCACAAGTGAAACTAGATCATCCCCTTTGTATTTCCAAACCATATCTCGGCTCACGGAACTCATCCTTGTAAACTGGCGAACCGTGATCTCGTCATCGAGATTGACAGGTACTGTACTAATGATGCTGTTACACAATGGTAGCAATATGAAGGAAATTATAATATTCATTGTGGACACAAGAGCAACCATCCGGTGTTTGTTGCGAATTGCCTTGAAAGGAACTAAGAGGACATATTCGAAAGCGTAATCCAGGAACAAGATTTGAAGGGGTTGTTCAGATGAAGCAAGTTGGAAGTAAGGTTCCGTACGTTTCACATCTAAATCTAGTACCTGCCAAATGTTGGCATAGAATACAGCAATCGCTGTAGGAACTATATTCGTGACAAAGCTTATAAAAGCTGGGTTCCTTTCGGGATCTTCCATGAAATAGAGACCTTTGTGCTGCTTACTTCTCTCACGCAGTATTTCAAGACTGAACCATAAAGCGGCTGTTAATATAGTGACTAGTACCAGTGGCAAGGGCTTCAAAGATGTTGGTCGCCATGGGGGTCTCGGATCATGTTCTTCCACTGATTCGTTGTACTTCGAATCGCTGGTAGAAGACGGAGCTCGAGCTGAAGAAATAGATGCCATAGTACGATCTGACCAACGTCATAAAGACTTTTAGTTCCAGCTACCAGCTAGTATCCCTGGATGGTCTATAATTCGTATCATTGATATACGAAAGTTGAAGACTAGATTCCTATACATAGAGGCTACAAATCTGATGCTAAACGGGTTCAAACATCTTGGTGTAACTTGGTTATATGCGTTTAATAGCTTTAGGCCGTAGAGGACCTAAAATTTGTAGAACGACTCCTGTACCAGGTAGTGGCCAAGTCGGAATGGTGTTACTCGTAGTGTTACTTTTATATCAAATGATTTATTAAGAACAATTGTCGTTGGAACAGGAGTCGCAAAAGCGGGATGTTGAAGTTAGGAGACAAGAAGAGAAGAAGCAAAACAGGAATCAACATAGACACTGCATGTGTAGATCATTGTAACTTAGCCCCCAAAAGCCTTTTTTTTTTCTCAAATGCAACACAGCCTTGCGGCGTAACCGTTGCTGCGCACAATCGACGAAAGTTTATTAGATTCGCGATAAACTGTGACCGAGATTAGGGCGGGCTTCAGTCGATTACGTTATATTATCTGCAGAAGACTTAGCACCATTACTATCTCGAGGAATAATCATGTGAAATTTCACGTACGTTAAAATTACGTTCGATTCCATTATGTCTACGAAACCTAGCACGATCAGTTTTTTATAATAATGAAGATAAAACTTAAAACATGAAAACGAACTTCCTGATCACTAAAATAATAAAATTTGGTGCTGCTAAACCGTAACGGGGTGGTCAAACTTGAGAGACCGGATATCAAATACGAGTGCCGTGATGAACATGCATAAAAACTACCGAAACCAGGGTTGTAATGGTTACATTTGTGAGTAAAGTTCGAATAGCCGGTCTTCCTATGTGGAGAAATGAAAAGGTTGTATCATCCCGACTCTTTTGTACTGTCCAATTCGTCTGATATGAAAAAACCTAGATATTGTCGGAGGGGTACTTTGGTTCAAATGTTAAAGCAACCTCTATTTAATGAAAACCCAGAATGTATGCCTTGTCTATGACCGTTACAACAACTTGAAGGAGCTATTCACATCCACAAACTTAAACCTTGCAGAGAGTTGGGGGTCACCAGGCATTGTGGTTGGGTAGACGAGATGAAAGGTCTCTTCGATCTCGAAGGCCGGAAGGAGTATTAGAATAAGGCCAGAATCGTTGGCTGAAGTTACAGTAGTAGATGCACTAGTAGGGAATTTGTGAGAGAAAACAATTGAGGTTTTGGTTTATGCAATCGGAAAACGGAAGCTACTATATCAGTAGAAGGTGCTGATGGCTGCTGACGCGACTGTTGGCCCAAGGGAGATTGAAGAAGCTATCAACCCAATGACGAACGAAGGCCCGCGAATATAAGCATTTTGAGGAGTGCGTTTGTGTCACAGATTGAGCATCGAAGCACGTAGTCCACACATAGTTAGAGCGCAACGCTGTGTCGCAAGCAGCCATGTCCGCGATGAGGCGCGAGTGCCGCAAAATCCGCGACGACCGAGGTTGTTTTGGGGATAAAACTATGTCCTGGTCATTTCGAATCCGAGCATAACGGTGTTTAACTTGGGTGATGCCACGAGGCATGCAACGCTCAGACCAGAGACAGTAGTGTAGAAGTCACAGCTATCGAAAGCGTGAGTTCGAACGTTGGTGAGAATGGGTAGGTTGCAACTTTCCGAGGGTTACACAAATTCTCAAACGCAAGTCCCAACTTGGCGCCAACCTACTGCTAACAAAGTCGCATCTGCCAAGTCACAATAATCACCCAACAGAGGCCTGGAGGGAGGCGTAGGGGGGGCGTAGGAGGCGGCACAGCAGGTATTAGCTAAGCACCGCGGCGTTGTCCCCAGTTGTCGCGGCAGCTTTCGAGTGGCCTTCTGTGCCTTCTCTACTTGTCGCGGCCACGCGCGGTCGACCTGGCGCAACACCACCTGTCGTGGTGGGATTCAGTCTGGTTAATGCAGTAATAATAACAATCACCATGTGGCGTTGCATTCCAAGAACAGAAAATGTTCCTGTAACCAGAAGGTCTTACAAGGTTTGGGGGGCCAGACGCCCCGAACCGGTAGTGGTGGTTCAAAACCGGCCCTTCATTTCCCTGGAGTCTACTGCCTCGCATCGGCTGGCAAATCACACCACCAGCGCATCCGACACGACCTCACAACTGCTAAATCTGAAGGCCTTGACTGCCTGGCTCTCTGACATACTACAACCTCGCTGTCCTGGACGCTGACAAGTAACGGTAAGAGAGACATAGAGATTGTTACGATGTGGTTCTTCATATCGATCCTGAAGGACCGGGGGTAAGTGCAGAGGCGCCCGCCAGGTCTCTTTTATAATCTTCGTTTGGCCGTTTGGTTCTGTTGGTTTTGGTTTCCGTACAGGCTTCCTAATGTCTACCTGTGCTATGAATTGTTGAGCTTGACGCTTGATATCAGGGATCCTCACCATGTTCACTCATTTACAGTTTTTATCTTCGGCTGCGTGTCTCTTGTCTTTCATTTCTCAACTTACCTCGGCACCAGCGGTGGCAGTTTCGGATTTCGACGTATCCAATGTCGACGTATCCAATGTCGACCTGTCGAATATCGATCTTTCGAACATCGACCTTTCAAATGTCGACCTTTCCAGCGTCGACTTGTCTAACATCCAGCTTTCTGACATTAGCATAGACCTTGCTAGCACAAACGGCTATACCACTTCGGATGTCTATTCTACTCCAGATGTCTATTCCACTTCGGATATCTATTCGACCTCAAACAACTACTTCACTTCAAATGGCTCTTCCACTATAGGAGGCTATTCACCTTCCAGTAGCTACTCTACTCCAGGTGGCTATTTCCCTTCCAGTGGCTATTCCACCCCAGGTAGCTATCCCACCGCGGGTAGTTATCCCACTGCAGATGGTGTGAACTTGGGCCTTGAACCTACTACAAGCACCGAGACTGCAGGCTCTCCAGAGATTACAGGTGGCTCTTTTCTGGAGGTTGATCCTATTGGCGAGCCGAACATCGAGGAAACTCAATCTGAAACTGCATCAGAGACACCTACATCTCAGCCGGGCGAGGATGAGGATGACGATGACGATGACGAATACTCTACTCCTGACATGGATTACGGCGATGACTCGACGCAGCCGGAGCCCAGTTTTATGGATCTGGACCCTTCACAGCTTGCAGAGCAACGAAGCCCGCAGTGTACAAAACGCTCTGAAGCATGGGATTCGGAGTTTCTCACCGAAGTCATGACGGCACCTCCTATGATGCACCCTTTTGCTAATCATCCGTTTCTTGCCGAACATTTCCCGTTAAGAACCGAAATCGTAACATTCAACGGCAATCCAAACACCGAAAACCCGGATCACTGCTGGTAAGTAGGCGACATATATTCTCCTCATCCCCTGTCTGTTAAGTAGTATGATGCTAATTTGAGTCCAGCGGAGTATGCCACATTAAGTGGTGGGAGGTGACTCTTCATTACTGGCCACACGCCGAGGCAAATACGGAGTGCCAGAACTTGATTGCCTCTGATGGATGGGGTCTAGGCTCTCAGATGGGCTTGTTCTCTACTCGAGATTACCGCGCCGGCCTAGATGTCGGAGATCCGTCGGTCTTGCCTGGAATACCGGATAGGCGACGTTTGAAGCACCGCGCCATCACAACCCGGGGTCCTTTACATCGGCGGGACAACGCATCATATGCCGAGGGCACTGTTGTCGAGGGGTCGACGACCTTCGTTTCGCCCTCAATTTATTTGGAGATACCGGCCATTTCTGCCGAGGACAAATGCGGTTACGTTGGAAGTCGCTACGAGAACGTCTTCTGGAGCTTCCAGCCAGTCGACATATCCAGCGTCATGCCAGAACGGCCGGAGTGCTGGCCCGCCCTCCTTGGCATGGACCCTACCAACGTTCCGAACTGCAGATTCATTACAACATCATTCAACTTTGCCGACCTCCCCTGCCCGCCGGATTCCCTCCGAGCTTTGGGCAACTCACAGTTCATATACAATACCGCGGCTGAGTACGAGCCTATGCTCATGCAGCCTTGGAGAGTTCAACCCATGGACCGCGAATGGGGCAGGTGCAGCTCAAACGTTGGCTGGGACCCCCCCAGCTTCAAAAACAAGTTCCATGTGCTCAGAAGACCGCGCTGCAGGCACAGAATATGCCGGCGCGATGCTCCGCTCGAAGCACCTGCCGCAGCCCCGGCAGAGTCCACGGGCGTCCCGGTCGTCCCGAGCAAAATCAACAAACGAACTCAAGCCGTGATGGAAGAGGAGGCTATTATTCCATCGGGCACAGCCGCGCCTGCGGCTTTGGTGGACGGAACGGTTGGGAGCACCAGGACCCAATCGGGTAGTCTCCCTGCCGAGACAGGCGCGAACCTGCAGAGAGAGCAGGAGGAGAATGATATGGTACAGGCGTTTACTGGAGCGGCGGCGGGTGGCTGCTCGGCTTGGAACCTTGGGGTCTACGTGACGATGGCGTTCATGGTAGTAGCGTTGGCTTGAACGGGTGTAAACCCCCCACAGTTACGAAATGTCATGATTCACTGAAATTCGCATACTTGCCTAAATGTGCGTGCTTTCTCTCGCCAACTTGTGATGCAAAATCTTGGCGGCAATTGATTTCAACAACAATACACTGCAACGCAGCTCTCACAGCCTGACGGAGGGGTCGAGGGCCTGAAACCTCGCGGTCAAAGATATAGCGTGGCGCAGCTGTTTAGGAAGGAAGAGAGTCGCAGACTTGTGAGATGTAACTTGAGAGCGCCTCTCTTGGCAGTCATCAAAGGACAAGGTTCCAATCCATCTGAGATCTGAAGAACATAACCTTTGTGCCCGGGCACTGTGCATGCTGCGCATAATTGTATAACCTGCTGCATCAGTAAATTGCATGGCTGCGGCCTGGCGGCACGACGGACACTAATAGGGCGTCGGAAATTTGCGGCTCTGAACGTCCCCGAACGTCCCCGAGCGCTACCCACCCAAAAATGAAATCATGAAACCGAAGCTTGAATCTTCGAACGCACTTACTCCTTCAATGTGACCGTCCGAATCACCAAAGGTGGTGTAAAGAGCTGCACAATGTATTTGAAACTCATGGATTCAAAAAAGAAATTGATAAATAAACTTTGCTTAGCTGTTTTAATATAATTATGCTCTTTCTCTCTTTTTGAATTCCTACTCGTATCTCGTATCTAGAGCCCACTGGCTTATGTAATTACGAGTCTACCGCGTTAGACCACTCCGCCAAGACACTTGAGCTTTTGAGCTTTTGGAACAGATACTGCGGTCACGATGTCTGCTGCCTTGTGTATTGCTTGTTACCTGCACTGTTTATCTGTTCTGGAGATATCTGGACAACTCAATCCTTTCCAGAAGAATGCCAGCAAACATTATACTAACCACAGTATTGACATATCTGGGGCCTTCACTTACTTATGACTGAATTGCGTCGATATCCTCGCTACTCCGTGAATGTACTATCTACCCGGAGCAGAGCCAAGATTGTAGACCGGCAATCGACTTTTGATAGCGTATTTTAAGCAGGCATCTCGGCCAAGTCTAACATGGCTCTGCATATCCACTGGATTAAAATCGTGGTCAAGAAGCCTATAGGTGTATAAGCACTTACTATTGATATTGATCATGATCTAGATGTGGCAGTCTTGTGAGTGCGCCGCTTTGGCGCCGAGCGTGACTGCTCTGTCGGCCCCACCGGTTTATCCCTTGGTTGTTTCGAACTGATCGTCAGCAAGATACTTGTAACTGAATTTTCTCTACATGTTTTCGAAAGTACTATAATTTTTGCATATGTGTGTGATATATCAAATATGAGCTCATAATTACAGACATCTTGTTGAAATGGGTTTCTCAGCACTCCTCGAAGGATTGATTCCTTCGTCAAGGGCAGACCGAATCCCTCCCAAAGATCCGTTTTGGCGTGGAAAACGAAAACAGTTCTTCATAGCAACAACACCAACGTTCATCATCCTCCAGATCCTCATCCTCGGAAACCTCAGCTACCTCTATGGCTCTCCGTTAGAAAGCACCAACAGATCCCACAACATCAACCTCTTGATAATCGACTACGACGGCGGAGCCATCGGTGAAAGTCTCCGTGAAGCCTCCACACAGCTCACAGCCGCATCATTCCCAACAATCACCGAAACCGACGCCGCAGGGTAGAGTACCCAACTACAGCCGACGCCGTATCAGCCGTCCGAAACGGAGCCCACTGGGCCGCAGTCTACGCCCACGTCCACGCCTCGACCAGACAGACACGCCTCAGCCCTCCCTCCTCGGCAGCCAAGCCAAGCCTCCGCTCGCTGACAACCCAAACAGCACAATAACCTACCTAGGTACGTATGGAACGAAGCCCGCTACGCCGCCATACGACAGGGGCGTACTATCCATCCAGGAAACAACCTCCAACGCCCCCATCGCCACAGCTCACGCCGCATATAATAACCGCGTAAACGGGCGTCCGCTCCACGCAGTCGGTCGGTCTGTCAACGACAGCTCAGCTCCCCAGCCGCCGCCGTCTCCGCGCTGATAAACGCCATAACGCACCATCCTCCTTATCCTCCTCCTCCTCCTCCCCGATCAACCTCATGCCGATGCCCCTCGACCAAGCTCACGCCAATGCCGATGCCCCACAGCACGCGCGTCCTCCTCAACACACAGTGACCATGGGTCACGCCTGCCGGTGCTCATGCTCACGCAGTTCTTCTTCCTCGTCTCTTCCTCATGGCGATAAACGCGCCGTCTCCGCCGCACCTCCATCCACAACTCTTCTCGCGGCTCCCCGTACCCACCAACGCGGTCGTCCGCGCCGCGGGCTACACCTGGGCGCGTTCCGCGAGAACTGGGGCCGTCGATGACGACTCCCAACCAATTCGGTTCGCGCTTTGAACGTGGATGGTGCTGTGCTGTGCGGTGACTGTGGCTGTTGTACATGGCACGTCGACTTCCAGCCGTGCTGTTGGACGCCCGCTGCTACGACGGGTTTCGTCCCCCCACTGAGTTTTTTTTGTTGCCGTGTTTTATGTTGACTTAGGTTGGTGGTGGTGGATGTCGCTAGCACTGTTTTTCCGTTTGAGTTGAGCGAGCCCGGGGGTTTTATCGGTGGGGGGGTATGCGCTGCCCGCCGCGCGTGAGACGTGGTCTATCTAAGTTGATTACCGTTTAGATGGACTAGTGGTACGGCGGATAAGTTGGATGTTGCGTTGCTGGTTTTGTTTGCTTGGGAAGGTCTTGCTTTGGCCTGTCTGTTGCGATCTTTGCGCTGCAGTATCGGTGTGCGGGCGCGGCTATACTGGTGAGTGCGGCTGCTGAGCGGATGGAGGAGACTACCTGCGAAAATGGGGTCGCAAGATCTGAGGTGGATCGAGAGAAGGAAGGGGGAGCGAGACGATATTGAGGCATATCGAGAAGGAACGCAGACGCCACACGGTCCCGATTCGACTTGGCTGAAGAGAAGCTTCTGCTCTGAGCTCGGAGAGGGACTATTATCCTAGTGTCCTGGTGCCGTTTGGCGAGGCGATCGAGAGTTTCACGAGTAGGTTGAGGTAGTCGTGAAGGATTGCTGTTTTTGCGAGTTAGGAAAGTTGTAATGTAGTTAATGGAAATACCATGATACCTCGAATAGTAGTCCGCATAGTGGCCGTTGCCCCGCTGGTGTGTATATTGTTCCTTGTAAGACAAACTCTAGATGAGCGTTGGCTTCGCGTGATGCTACTTGCGTGTACAGTACCTACTCATGATATTCTTGATGTAAGGTTCCCAATTTATGCGAAAATGTGTAGGTTGTCCACGTAGAATCTTTACAGAACAATACTGGGCCCAGGTGTTCGGTCCCAATTATTAGTGCTTAGTGCTTGGTTCTACGCGCGGAGAATGTTCTAGCGAAAGATCTAGCGGCGATGATATCCCAGTAGTAGTAGAAGAATCCTGTTGACTTGTTGGCGAACGTGAGTGCCATGTTCTTCCATATTTCTAGCGCTTACTTTCGTCTTGTATCACCATCATTATTCTTTGGCAACGGTCCAACGCACTACCAGCACTATTTTTTTTTTTTTGCTTTTTTATATTCCGTATTGTTCCTCCTGCGCCGGCAAACGCGGGGCGAGTGGAGGCTAATTAAGCTTGTGTGGTGTCTTGGCGCGCCGAACTGTTTTGCAGCCTGAAACCCCGAAATCGAGCTGGCGGCAGGAACCTCAACCTCACGTTATTCCTGCAACCTCCACATCATCATATCATCGATTCAATCGAAAGTTAATGTGACATGGTGGCGACTAAGGGAGTAGTAGAGTCGAGCGTATCCATACGCCTGTACCTCGACTGCACCCGCATCGCTGGGCCAGGCTAGCGAAACTCTCCCTCTCTCTCTCTTTCCGCTGCTTCTGCTACACAACCGGCGGGGGGACAACCGTGGAATCAACCAGATCTTCTATCTCCCAGCAACAACCGGGCGTACAGGCTGGCACGCCTTGGAAATTAATCTTAAAGGTTGTTCTTTGTTTTTTGCAACAATAGATTTTTCTGCATCGCTCCAACACGACGCTCGCTTTTTGCCACCTCATCTCATGTTGATCCTCTTAGCTGTTCATATCCTTTAAATCCTTCGGGAGGGGAGTATAAGCCTTGCCAATATGGCGCATGGAACTAGCCCGCATAGACTATCATCAGACGAGCAGACACAACATGTAGTCTCTCCATCAAATCTAGAATCGCCATCTAATAATACTCACACCGATATACCGGAAGACACCCGGGAAAGCAACAACAACAATCCGTCCGAACGAGGCATCACAGATCAATCGACCCACTCTGCTACGAACGAACCTGCAAGAGAGAATGTATCGTCTTCGGTTATTAATTCGTCTAATTCGAACACTGTATCGCCATCGCCATCTATCGCGAATTTAGATACCAATACTACGTCTCTATTTCAGCACCCAAATCTTCAGTCCGATGATCCCAGCAACAGTCTTGGCGTGGATCTCGAGCTTGGCCAAAGCTCAGCACTGCCTTCCGATATCTCTGATACGCAGCCAAGCCTGGAGGACTCACCTGAGATCGTCCAAGACCTCTACGTTTCCGAAAAACAACAGCAGGAAGAAGACCGCATCGAACCCGTTGTTAGATCTTCAGCGATTCAGCTATACCAGCCATCATCCAACCTCGCCAACAACAGAAGCAGCAATCTTCCACACCGTGTTCCTCCACGACTACGCCTACAACGCAATGCCACCTCCACACGCTCTATCCGAGGATCCCTACTCTCCCTCCCACCAGCCATACACTTCCTGATCCTCCCATTCCTCGACTGGCCCAGTAAGTCCCCCACTACCACCCCCTGTCTCATCCACAACC
>JANIPN010138444.1:0-18027 GCA_027478595.1 Erythroxylum anguifugum
CTACATATCCATTTGCCTTTCTTTCTCTCTACTTCCTCCTTTCCCTTCCTCTCTCCCTGTCTGCCTCATTACCTTCCTTCCTACCCTCCTACCTCCCCTTCTCTCTCCTACTCTCCTACCTTCGCCATCCCAGAAACAGGGCCATTCTAACGCGGCCACACAACACACAGTCACCAACGCCGGCATATCGGGGGCAAAAGCCACCCCGGACTCCTCCTCAGCCGACGACCTCAAAGCCAAGCTCTGGAACAACGAAACATTCTCAAACTGGAACGACGTCTTCCAAACCGACGTAGCAGCCGTGTACTTCACCACAGTCGCCTTCCTCCCCTTACTCCAACGCGGAACCCTAAACGACACCGACAACAACAACGACGGCAATGGGGGCGGGCAGCAGCGGCAGCGACACCTCTCGGCCTCGGTAATCGTAATCAGCTCCATGTCCGGGATAATGCGCGACGCGCAGGGCCACTTCAGCTACAACGCGGCCAAGGGCGCGACGGTGCACCTGAGCAAGCTGATGAGCGCCGAGTTCCAGAAGGCCAACGTGCGCGTCAACTCCATCGCTCCGGGCTACTTCCCCAGCGAGATGACCGTGGGCGAGAGCGACCGGGGCAAGAGCGAGATGCCGCTGCAGCAGATCAGGGACAAGGGCCACGACGTGCCCGCCGATCGGCCCGGGAGCGACGAGGAGATGGCGCAGGCGGTCCTGTTTCTGGCCAAGAACAGGTATGTGGCTGGGGAGGTTATCGCTGTTGATGGTGGAGTGTTGAACGTGGTTGCTGGAAGATAAAAAAAGGGAGAAAGACAACAAATGTCACCATTGCCATCACCATCGCTCTAACTTGTTCATATCTCGGACCGAGGATAAATCGTGAATTGATAATCACTCATGCATGTATTATGTATCGAAGCCACCTTTGAATAGGGGGCCAAAAACGTGGGGGGTAGTAGTTATGGTACATTTCGATCAATCGTGTCTCTCGTGAGCTTCAAGGGTAGTTGCTATGTACAGGGTAGATTCAAGGGGGCTTTGCGGTGCTCGTTCTCTTTATCTCGTTCTTCCTCTCCCACCCGGATATTGCTAAATAGTCTTCCCTTTGCGGTCTCCTTCTCTACACTCTTATGGTATCTATTCCTTTTCCTCTTCCGTCAGCCTGGGCGATCATCCGCGCGAGGTACTCTTAATGGTACTATGGGTTATAATCGAGCACACGCTCTATGTCCTTCGATCTTTCCGGGTATTCTCCAGGAGCCAAAATATCTGCGATAGTCTCTTCCGACGATGTCGAAGACTCCCTATCCCAGATAGAATTCGTTCGTTCTGTTCAAAATGCATGCCAAGTGAATGGTGCTTGGGTAGACAAAGACATATGAAAATATTAGTTCCGCTCTCAGTCGGATTTCCAGTGGCTAGTTAGACTACCATCGATGTCCTCCTTGCCGAGGTGCAATTCGAGGGCATAAAGGGCCATGGTTCCACCAATGTTGATCCACTTCCAGAGATTACCTCCTGTACTTGCTGCCATCTGGCTCCACTCGCCGATTCCTCCCTCCGGAGCCGTTGAGGCAAAATGTTGCATCAACAGACTTGTGTATACGGCGATCAGGATGCTGGGGCTAAACCAACTGAGTAATCCTAAAATTTGCCCAGCACCGTCGGTGTCTTCTAGAGACGCTTCCTGCGACAAGGCTCGCGCTCCAGACTCACGGACGGCAGGAATGATCCTTGTCGAAGCGTACAAGACAAATATTCTATACGCGAGGGATATCAATACCGAAGGAGTAATTGTGCTTAAAGCTGCGGTGACGAAATTGAAGGCCGCATGAACCATGCTAGGAAGCGTCGATAGCACGTATAGGAACTGGGTGTAGGAGGCCATTATGATCGGAGGTAGAGGTGGGAAATCGGCAGCTTCTGCAGCCGTTTGTGCGTCTTGAATGGGCTTCGAGGGCTGATAGTCGGTAAAGATCTGGTAGATGCAGAGGACGATGTATGCAAACAGCAGCGAGCTTTCGATTGGATTGCCTCTTCCGCTGCCTATACCCCACGCCGCAAGTATGATAACGCAGGTTATAGCCATGCCGATGAGAATAGCATCGACGTTGTCGATCTCTGGAAACGTAGTAATCCTCCAGAGAAAGTAGCACGAGCTAGATATGATTCCCGAAGAGATGACGAGAAATGTAATCTGTTCGCGTTAGAACAAGTAAGACTTCTGAAGCTCGAAGGGAATCGACTCACCATCCACGCATCTCCTCTTCCGCCACCATTTACCACCCATCTCGTGATCTGACCGGCGGCTTGGATCACCAGCAAGCTACAGAAGCCCTCGCACAGCTGGAATACCGGAGACGACCACCTCAAAGTCTTGTACCAGGATCCGATGGCGAAAGTCTCCACCACTCCATCCACCCCAAAGATCCATTCCCGGAACGATGTATCCTTCGCCCTTGCGCTAGCAAACGCCCGATCGAACCAAATAGCTCTTCCGTCGGAATCGATCGAGAACCTCCCCAGAGCCCACAGAAGCAGCCCGGGAATGACAACCCACTGGGCGAGAGCGATCAGCTGAACGAGGCCGTAGCGAATCCTGGAGGTGTTCGGGGTGGCGAGCCTGAGCGTGGAGAAGCAGAAGTAGAAGGTGGACAGGGAGAGCGAGTAGGCGAGCCCGCAGGTCCGTCCGCCGACGTCGAAGGCGAGCGGAATGGACAGGATGATCGAGGCCAGGAAGACCACCGAACTGAGGACGCGAAGCAGCCACATGAGCGCGGTCGGTGGGCGCGCCTTTTCCGCGCGCACAGCAGCAGCAGCTTTGCTTTGAGCCGGTGGGCTGTTATGTATTATTATTGTCCGACTCTTTGACTGCAAGCTTTGTCGGTGTAGGATAGAAGTTCCGCCGCCCCCTCGTTTGGTGTACTTATGCAGCGATGTGTGGCTTTCCCTTCCTCCGACACTTGACAACGGCGGCGACGACGGCAGTGAAAGTCGAAGAGCCCGTATGCGTCCAGGAAAGTGGTTGGGCTCTCTCTCTTTCTCTCAACCTTGCTTGGTTGATGTTTTATGCGTGTTTGTCTGTGGATTTGCGTGCGTATGATATTTTTCCCCCCCAGATAGATCCCTGCCGTGGCACAGCGCGCTGGCGGGTGGGAAAAACAAGGTGCACAGCACAAATATTCAGGTATGCGAGGGGTCGGCCAACTCAGTCGGTGCCCTGTTGGGACGAAACAGGGAAGGCAGGACAGGCAGCCGGATGGCTTCGACGACGAAGATGGCGGTGGTTTGGATTCTGCGCAAGAGGAAAAGGGAACGTGATCATTGGTGGCTGTCGCGTGCCTGAGAGCGTGTGCCGGTGGGCGAGTGTATGTGTGTGTGTGATGGTGGTTCTCGCAAGCTTGACTTGATGCAGGCAGGAGCACCGCGATCTGCAGTAGTTGAGATCTACTTGCAGTTGTTGGGGAAAACTTGATAGGCAGCGAGCTACTCATGCAGTTGGGATTTTAAGAACAAATATAGATACCTTTAGGTACTTATGAATATTTTATAAGATTTCAATATGACCTAAAAATTAATACTTGGTAGTTAGAAGCAGATCCGGCGGTGTGAAGATATTAGGCCTCTTGAGAACCTTGGAACGGGTGTTCAAATCTCAAAAACAAGGCAATACCAGTGGCGGGCTCTTTTGATTATGTGTCCTCAACACACAGGCTATTCCGATATAATATTACAGTGATATATATAGTTTCATGTGCGATTCCTGCCAGTTTCTCCAAAACTTTCCAGTGAAACTCGGATGCTATCCTGATGAAGCGTTTACAGAGTATCTACACCCGCACACACACAATATTATTGTTTCTGCTCGAAAAAAATTGCAGAGAAAAGGAGACACGTGAAACTTGGGTACTGCGAAATTTTTCTGGAAATTAAAGCACTAGTGTATACTTCTCGTAAGGCCATTGGCTGGACGACTTCTTGGTACAATAAAAAGAGAGACCAGCGCCAACGACGACCCTGAAGCCTGATGGCTGAGTGGCAGCGGGAGCAGCGGGCGGGGGGGAGTCATGGGGGCACAGGGGATCTCAGGGTCTCGCTATGCCGTCACTAACTGTTGTTGTTCCAAGTAGCCCTAACGCTGTTTCTGTAAAAAAAAAAAAGCTTCAATTTTGACTAGATAGATCGAGAGAAATAATACTTCCACTCCTTACTCCGCTTCCAACCCTCAAAGAAGCTATCAAGAGCGTACAGCTGGTACAAGCAGAAGCTGCAACTCGTCCCTCTTTTGAATTCCCATTTGAAGCAATACAGTAACAGGCTCAATCGGTCCAGAGCTGTGTTGTTCCCGCGATCGCAGTTTTCCAACAAGCGTTGGATGCTCCGCAACCTCTTCAGGATGGCTACTGAAGCTCCCGCAAAGAAGCTGAAGGTGTCTCCTCCTTTAATTGGAACCCACAAGTATGTTTGTACAACGTGTTCCCCTCGTCCCAGATCCTCCTCTACCACCTTTCCCTAGAGAGAGAGAGAGAAGAGAGAGAACTTGCTCACTGACACCAACCCCCATAAAGTGGCACCTTCCACGCCGACGAAGCCCTAGCCGTCTACCTCCTCCGCCTCCTCCCAACCTACGCCAACTCCCATCTCCTCCGCACGCGCGACCCAGCGCAGCTAGCAACCTGCCACACAGTAGTCGACGTCGGCGGCGAATACTCCCCCAGCACCAACCGCTTCGACCACCACCAGCGCACCTTCACCGCGACCTTCCCCAACCACGAAACCCGCCTCTCCTCCGCAGGCCTAGTATACCTGCACTTCGGGCGGGCCATCATCGCGGCGCACGGCCATGTCCCGGAGACGGACCCGCGCGTCTCCCTCTTACACGAAAAGCTATACGCAGACTTCATCGAAGCGATCGACGCCAACGACAACGGCATACCCGCTTACGACCCGGCCGCCGTCCCGAAACCGCGCTTCAAGGCCTTCGGCACCACCCTGCCCAGCCTCGTCGCCGACCTCAACTACCCGCTCGACCTGGCCCCGCCCACCAGCGTGCCCACGCAGCTGACGGACCGCGCCGTGCTGGTCGAACTGGGTGCACCGGGCCCGACGCCCGAGCAGCTGCCCCAGGCCACCGAGGACGCGCGTTTCCTGCAGGCCAGCAACCTGATGGGGACGGCGTTCGAGCGCAAGCTGGCGCTGGCGTGGAAGAAGTGGCTTCCCGCGCGCGACGTGGTGCGGGCGGCGTACGACGCGCGGATCAGCGAGGTCGATGCCTCGGGCCGCATCATGGAGCTCAAGAGCAGCGGGACGCCGTGGAAGGAGCACCTGTACAACATCGAAGAAGAGGAAGAGGAGGAGGAGAAGAAGAACGGGCAGGGGGGAAAAAATCTGTCGACGAGGGTTCTTTTCGTTCTGTACCCCGAGGGCCCCGAGGAGGGCAGCAGGTGGCGGGTCCAGGCCGTCAGCAAGAGCCTCGATAGCTTCGAGAATAGACGGGGGCTGAGGGAGGAATGGCGGGGGGTGCGCGACCAGGATCTGGCCGAGAAGAGCGGCATAAAGGGCTCGGTTTTTGTGCATGCCGCTGGCTTCATCGGCGGCAACGAGACGAGGGAGGGTGCGTTGGAGATGGCTAGGAAGAGCTTGGTTGACTGAGCATATATACATATGGTGTTGAAGATCGGGTACATACATAGAAAAGAGGAAGGGATATAGAAGAAGCTTACGAGAGGGTGCGTCTATTGCGAACGCTCGACAATTTACTAGAACATAAAAAGCGGCACTTGGGGCAGTTATACTTACTTGCTCAAGAAGAACGAGACAAACAGCTCCTACGACAGTCGACACGCAAAGAACCATTGCACAGGGGGGTCACCGTAAAGAAGAGGAACAGGTACGGTTCCGCAATAATGGATTATCATGATACCGAATGCGTCCAAATATCAAGCAAGCCTGCCGACTCAACAAAGCTGTCAAAAACCTTATTGCAGAAGTCGATAATGTTACCCGGATGCTCTGTGTGCAATACCTCCAACTCCCAGTGGACGTCTTAATAACCCACAACGCCAATACTCCATCTCTGCCGTTAGAAGAAGAAAAAAAGTAGTGATAGGTAGCATTGATACCGAATATAATAACAAGTGTTGCAATACGTCAGCAATGGGAAGGTTTTGCTGCTGCTGCTCGAGTCACCTCTGTACGAACAAAGAGGAGCAGCAAGCAGGACCGTATCCATTGGGACACTATGATGCATGTTTCAGCACAAGAAATGAAGTCTCCAAAGCGACCTATTGCTCGTTGAAGTGGCTGTCTCGTCGTCTAGTCATTGTAAGTCGAGAGAGAAACAAAGTAACGGCGTTTAACAACGTCCCAGTGATCGGCAAGCTCGTTGCAGGCTCTCTAGGGAATCAATCGGTCATTAGCTCGAGCATAAAACGACGCCCCTCATGTTTCCTAATTGATGCCCTTAGGCGCTTGCAATAGTCTCTTGCGGTCCCTTATCGCTGTTCTCGCCGTCTGTCTCATCGGCACTTGTCTCACGCTGCAAAAAGCTGCTCTCTTTTACAGGGCTTCCGGCTTGTCCGGATGATCCCTGAGACATGCTTCCACTACGTTCCAGAGATGCATTGCCGTTGGTACCAGGGGTTGGCGTAGTTAGATGCGGGATGTTCTCGGGCTGTGGGTGTTCACGGCCGATGGTGGTAACGCCGGTATCGGTGGCTTTTCCGGCTTTAGATAGAGCATAGTCCCCAGAGTCAAAGTATTTGCGTTCCTAGAAATAGACTTAGGGACTCATTATCAAGCGTCAACCGACAGCGCGTACCTTGAACTTGTTCTGAAGTAGATCTTTGGTATTGGGAACTTTACCATAAAGACGAAAGATCTTTTTCTCCTCTTCGGTAAGTTTCTAATCAGCAAAGTCAGAAAATTGCCAAAACGCAGACGGGGCGTAGAGTATTTGCCTTACGGTGACATCAATCTTGTTTCTCTGGTGGGGATTCATTTTGAAGTGTTTTTGCTGAAGACCACCGGTGTAGTGTGTTGAAGTGAGATGGTGATCTGAGTACAAAGACAGGGCACGAATGGAAAAGAGTCGTAGATCATGCAACGAGGTATCTGGAGAGAAAATTCCCTGTCCAAATCTCTAGCTTATCCAACTGATAGTCTTTCTTGGGCGGTAGTAGGATCGAGGCCCCTTCAGAGCGTGCGAGACAATGCGGGCGAAAGAGAGAGGTGGATCCTGCAAACTAATAGGTTGTTGCACAGAATTAAGAGTTCCTGGCAAGCTAAACAGTTGTTGATGAAGGCTATAGGATCGTAATCCGCGTGAGCTTCTATAGTGCCTGGCAAAATACGCAAATGGAGACAGAAGAATTGTGTTTGGGAGTGAGAGAGGAGCCGATGTGTGGAGAGGGGTAGTAGCGGCAAACAGCCAATCAAGATAGGACGAACCTTGTGACTCAAATGACGGCCGGAACAGAACAGCCAACTGGTGATACACAAAAAAGAATACACCCACAAAAGGTCCACTGTACAAGATGGATCTGTGGAGGCAAGCAGGATGGAGAGCGTTTGAGAAAGGACAAAGAAGCTGAAGAAGTTGGGGAGAGGGTGAACGTCGGCAGGGACACACACACACACCCACACAGCTTGGGAGAAATCTAGAATTGGTGACGAAGAGAGCGGGGAAGGGGTCAAGCAGGTAGTTCTCTCTAGTCTCTAGTCTACCTAGGTACATAGTGAGTGAGTGTCTCTCTCCCTGCCCCTCTCTCTCTTTCTTTCTCTCTAACTCCTGCCCTCCAGCTCCAGCCCAGCGGCAACAGTTGACCGCATGACCCGCAAAAATTAAACTCGAGCTTTGATAGCCCCCAACTATCACAGACGGTGCTGAATCGCTTTCAGTCACCCCATGGCTGAATCCCGCCGCTTTCACTGGTTGTGCTGCATTATTGTAGCACGGCCAATTCTCCATCCTTCCCGCACGCTCTTCTTCGCAGTTTGTCCTCAAGGCTCAAGCTCCAGACCCTCCTCATCCACTCGAGGTACGCCCCATCATCATCATCATCATCCAAGCCGGTCGTCACACAACACATGTCTTATCAAAAGCTTGGACGCGCCTGCAGCACGTAGTTTGGGTCGCGGAAACTGGCGGTTGATGTTCAGGAGACTGCAGAACGAGGCGTCAACGCCTGTAGATCAACGGCAGCGCTGCGAAGCTTCGACCCTGTCCGGTCCGCCCGGCCGCTGGGAACGCACGTGTTCGGAGCCCAGACTCCCAGAGGGACATACGTGCAGCTAGCAGTTTCTTCAGGTGAAGGGTCTAACTTTGAAAGCTGTAGAATATGCCCTCGAGCGTTGACCGAACGAAGTGACAGATGCTATTTCGCACAAATGTTCGCGTGGCTTGACGAAGCATAGATCATAAAGCTTTACGAAATAGAAATAAATAATCTTCAAGTAGCCGAGCGACAGGTGCTTGCTTGTCTGCGACCGCTTGGGTAAAACTCCCCAGTATAGGTAATTATAGGCTACGTATAGGGTGAAGTTCTTCAACATCAGGCAATTGGAGGGTTGAACATTAACTAGATTACGCTTACAAAGGATTCTGAATGACTTCGTACGGAACTTGTGCGAGTGTCTTCAATCTCTGTTGGCTAAAGCTTGAGGTCATCCCTCGGAACTTGTCACCGACAAGTACATGTATGTCTCAGATTCAGAAATTCGCCTCAGCTAAGAGAACGTCGAGCACACACGCTAGATGTCATTTTGATGAAGACGGCCCACCGTATCGTGCCGCTTCCCTGCACTAGTCCTTTAGACGTACCTAATTAGACTGTTGGGGTTTGCTTGGAACGGCATCGTACTCGTAGACAAAACGTTATCACCGATATTAGATGTCATTTCGTGCAAGGCTTTTACTTACGAGAAGTCAGGACACACGGATAAAGAGCTGTCACCACCTCCTGAAGGTGAGTCAATAATCAATGACTAATACTGGTGGCTATAGGATAGATACCTACCTCCATAAGTGAAATGATGCATGAGGCATTTCATGGCCCCAAAATGCGGCGTCGAAAAGTCGTGCTGTAACGGGCTGCCTTACCCTTGGAATCATCTATTTGAGGTTGGAGTCAGATCCTACCGAAACACAATTGTAAGAAGTTCTGAGAAAGCGATGTAAATGTCCTACTATTTCAAAACAAGTGCTACCATGCGTGATTGAGGAGGCACTCGTGTTGAAGTTGTGAAGGCATTCACTTGCATGGCAACGAACCAGCTCGGCTCGGCTATCTATGAAGCCCGATCCGGGAACGACGAAGCGGAGTTGCAAAAGAACCGTGCAGAACAGGAAACCGGTCGCGCGCCATGGCACAGGCCAACCTGCGATTTGCGTTTGTTGACGAGACTGTTGGATGGGGGTCCAAGGACAACCGTCGAAGATGTTGGATTTGACGCCAAACAGGCCCAAGAGCCTTCGAGCCGCATCTCTGGGCCCCCCTTAGGTCGCTTCCCACCTGACCTAGCCTTCGATACGCGTACATGACGATTCGAAATTAACAATACGCACAAAGATAAATTACCGACACAGAAACACATCGGCGGCGAGGACAGAAACGCCTTGCCCGGCTGCCTTGCTGCAGTGCGCCACTCCATAGGGTCAGCAGGAGTATAAAAAGAATAGTTGCAGCTAAATGTGTCATTACGATCCCCAGCTGGGGCACCTTTCGAAGTATGCAAGATCGCAAAACAAGCTCTTTGCGACCTTGTGCAGGCGACAGGTTGTGCAGTGGCATTGTGGACGCGGGCTTGGCCGTAACTTGTAAGAAATAACCCGTGGGGGAAACGCCCTCGGTACGATCTCGCGTCTTCGAATGCGCCGCCCAACACCGAGGCGACATACCTGTCCCTGCGACCATACACCATGACTACCACGTTATCGCGCTTTTTCGAGCAGGGTAACTCCAAGAGATACTATGTTAGGCGCAGAAATCTGGCCCCATAACTGTGGATGGCATAGAGTGGGCTTGGCCGGGGCAACGTCGCCAAAGGGCTCGTATGATTCTGCTCGTATAATACTGCATTTGGCATTTGCCGGCAGGGTGACGTTCGCGCGGCTCGTTTCGTCGACGCGAGATGGCCAGAGCCTCCGTGGGCCCGCTGTTTCGCCCTTAAACGCTGCTTCACAAACCCGTACTCTGCGCCGCGGGGCATGATTGGCGACTTGAGGTCCGGCAGACACTGGGCACGGAGGCACGTCACCCCCAAGCTCGGAGCCAGGCAGCTTCCGCGCTTCCGTGGCATCTCCTCGTCTGGGGACGGCGTTGTAAACGGTCGCAGGTACAAAAAGTACTGCTGATCCCCCGTCTTTTCTTAGCAACTGTTCTACGGCAAAGAAAGTTGACGGATGCAACCTGGACAGGCGAAGGGAAAGTAGACCAAACCAAAGCAACCGTAGCTGCAGCGCTCGGGATATAAGAATAGCGAAAAGCCTGACGTTGCGAGCGTCAGGGCCGGGGTGAAACCCATCATGAGACGCGCGACCGTTGCTTCTTTGTCGCTGTTTGGGCGCTGGATGCCCCGGCGGCAGCCCTATCGCTCCCTCACACCGCTTTTATTAAGCGCAGAGAGGTAGTAGCCTAGAACGGCGATATCGCAGAGCATAGCCACAGTGGATATTGATTTCGGTTTACCGAGCGGCGCATCGATTGTCGTACATAGTACAAATCGCAATAATCAGCAGTTGAGTGGCACTCGCACAACTGAGACCTGGGAGATTGAGTCCTCAGGAGATTGCAAGCTCCTCCAGCCGCGGTACAGATCGTCGAGAACACGTCTCTACTTTGCCTCGTAGGCTGAAATCAGCTGAACGCATGCGAGCGTCTAAACTCGCCGGCGCTTTTGTAGGATTCTACCGGCAATAAAACTTTCTTGCCGGAATCGCCGTATAGAAACCCCCTTCATTAAATACTTGAGCCACATTGGCACATGGATGACCTCCCTTCCTGCTATCCAGCAAGGAACAGGTGCGTTCGATAGGTTCGCGTCGAAGGTTGAACGCTTTCCTTCGAAACGTTCGTTAGTATCCTAAAGGTTTCGAAAACTTCTCGCAATCATAATCCAGGCGCTTTCTAAAGAACGTCATCTGGCATTTACTAGTGGTAAGTAAACTTGCACTTAACATCTTAGCCGAAATTGATTAAAGGCTGGCGTTTCTAGAAGTAGTCGCGTCAAAGTAGCTAGGTATTCATTCGTACAAGGTATGGTATTAGTGCGTCCCTAGGAGGTTCCATGTTCTGCGGGCGCAGTTATTCAGCGTCGAGCAAAAATTGGCATAGCTTGAGGTAGCTTTGAAGTCCAGTAAAAGTTGCTGGAGAGAGTTTCCAGCAAAGATTCCACTGGTGTGTAGCATGGAGCTTCACTGGCGCTAAGGCGGGTGATTACACTGGTGGGCCTGGCGGTTAGAGAGCACTTGAAAGCCACACGATGCGTCCTAACCTTACAATCTCCCACGCTCGAAACCACCACGCGCGTCAAACCACCGCAAACCTATGCCCATTCTGTTTGATATGGTTATCAGATGTTTTGATTGGGTAGACAAACTTATAATGGCGCGATGCAATCTCGTATGTTCTCGCGGATCCTCAGGCGTGCAAAGCATTGAACTTCCAAGGTTAGTATGTACTATGTAGCGATACAATTCTAGACCGGTGGCATTATAGGATCGTGCTCCACACAAAAGGACCATCTGTACATAGTAAGCTAGAGCTGTGCATTTATTGAATTTGGGTTTTCACGGCCAAGCAAATTCAAATCAAACTTGATTGGCAGCTCGGGTTGATCGGGCTCCTGCTGACTCTAAGAGCGCTACAGCGATGCCGGACCTTGATCGAGGAGTCTTGCAGGCACTAACCGCCAAGCCCAACCAAATTCACCGTCTCCACCTGACGAGCCTCGGGGATGTCCCAGTCATTCGTCATGGAGTTCTCAGCTATAATCATTATGAGTGCTGATGGATCATGATGATCAGATCTTGAAAGCCCCCTCCGCACAAACATATAGATGCCCGTGGTTCCGTTTCACCACTTTTTACGAGCCTAGTCCCAAGAGCTAGCCTTTTGCATGAGTCTTCTTTCCAGGTTATGAGATAGTGATATTAGCTGCGTGTGGGTAATGTTTATGAGTGAAGGGGTACTTTCTATGGAAGTATAACCTTATACTGCTCCCAGGATGGGGGTTTAAACCCTTGAAAGAATAACTCCTATCTTAGCATGTTTATGTTGAAACTCAAGTTAACTACCATTGAATGCAATGATAATTTACTGGGAATTGTTTTTCATAGCAAAATCCGTAAATGTGCGTGATAAAGGCTTGGGTCGAGTCGTAATTAGCTGGTTTGTGTCATAAAATTTAATCCATTACGTTTCATTATTACCAAGTCTGAGACATATGTGCAATCACTTGAAACCTATGGAGTAGTATGTTCAAGGAAAGAGTACTAAGAACCAAGGAGGATTTGCGAAAAAATTATCGCGTCTAGTAGCAGCAGTAGCCGCAGTTTGTGCAACCAAAGTAGGAGCTCCATATCAAGGGGCGACAATTAGAAACACGAACCCTAGTCCAATAACCCTTGTTACAGCATCATAGAGCTTTGGGTCGATCATTGTCTTCGAAGCTAACTTTACTAAGTCTAATTATTGGTACGATAGGATTTTTTTTGTGAAACAGTATATCAAATCCTGGCTTCACTCAACATGTCATGACTACCTTGACGTTCCGAGACCCGGGCGAATGGGAATGGCTAGGACTGCAGTTTTTTGCTCTGAAATCGAATTTTCAGAACTATAAGCCATGGGGCATCAAATGCAGCATTGGTTGGCATTGGCTTACGGCACAATGACCTATAGGGTCCAAAATTATTGCGCTTATTCCCATGGTTGGAATTTTCCGAGAATCCTAATTCAAGGGCTGAGATCTGGGAGTAAGTGTGCTGGCCTTAAAATCCTTCTAACTGCTCCTTCGCGCGTTAATCGACGTAGTCGCTCGCCAATAGACTTCGTGGTCAAATCTTTCCGAATGACTTTTCGGAGCTTGATCATAGATACCTGGTGTTTCCTTTGCGTCTAGAATACATTGCAGGGAAAATATGGGGTTCGGCTCGCTTGAAAGCTCGATTGGGTGATATGACTGCACCAGGCGTGGAGCCAGATACTCGTACCAGTAAAATAAAAAAAGTCATGTGTGACCGTTGTAAAACCCTGGTTGTGGAAGAGTGTACCCAACTAAAATAATTGAGTAGTGAGCACAAAGTGTTGTTCCAAAGTCTGTCACTGAAGGCACAGTAACTGTGTCTCTCCACCCCTCGGACTGTTTGCTGACACTCTATGCAGTGGACTTTGTTGGTAAAGACGGATGTTTAGGGCATCCCATATTATTTGTTTGAGCAGTAAACAGTAAGCCTCGCGACATGCGCGCGGGTGGCGTAGCAGTGTGGTTGGCGAGTTCGGGGGGGCGAGGGGCAACCCTACTTCGTACACCTTCCGATCCCGACGGTTACGGGGGGTTTGAGAGCTGATGCGCCGCCTCTTGACAGCGCAACACAGGTCCAGATGCCGAGCGAACGACACTTCGCTCTAGCGGTCGGGGCGGTGGACTTTAATGTCGCCAACCCATGCGGTGTTCCCCCTCTTCCCGTAGTGGGGCCTAAAAAAGAAAATGCCTCCTCATTCGAAGAAGTACGAGTACCCAAAGAAGGTTTGGTTTAGATGATGAGGCTAATGGCCACGCTGACCGCATTACCGTAATGGCAAGTGTTTGCGCCTGCCGCGAGGGGTTCGGGGATCAGAGGCACCCGGGCGTTGGGGATCTCGGCACAGCAGCCGTCCTAATCGCTGGAGGGTGACCGTGTGAGGTCCAGCACTGGTTCCCTCGCTCGCTCGCTCGCTCGCTCTGATCAGCTTACTTGTTGTGAAGAACATAAGCGCGGAGCAGGATTGCTGGAGACGGAGGGTCCCTCGACCACGGACAAGCACCTTATGTAAGGGTTCCTTGTCCTCAACAACAACAACTCATAGCTTCGTCTCCTTTCAATAGGTATGTATGGGTTTTGGTGGCGATGTGTTTGGTTTGTCGTGATGGGCGCTCAGGCGTTCATTGCCAAAAGATCAGCCCAGTTGCATGTGTGCAGGCGGGATTGTGGGTGGACACTACACACGCCTCGCCGCTAAAGTCTTGCCATGGAGCTGCCGAGCTACCTTGGAAGTTTCTTGGAAGCATGAGGCTGGTTTGGAAGGGGTTCAGGAACGAAAAGGGACTCAGTGTCGGGCGTCCAGTGGGAGGCAACGCGGCTACGGGCACCCTCTCTTGGCTACCGTCGGTAGACGAGGGCTTCTCGCGCTTCGCTGTATGGTCAGACCCCCGTCACTTCTCCTCAAGTCCTCCATAGAACCTGGGCCCATCGTCTGGCAACAACACCCTCATCCAACCCACCCCATCGTCGACTTCGGTGTTGTGGCTCCATAAAATTGTTGCTGTGCCTCATTTTCATCGGCCATCATTTCGCCAAATCATGACGGGAAAGTGACAACACACTCGTCCCCCGAGCCCCCGATCGATTGAAGCTTACAGCTTTTAGGGCTAGCCCCATTAATGATGCACCCATCATGAGTGAAATGCTTACTCTAGACAAAGGGCACGATGCATCTTGCATCCCTCTCTCGTATGTCTCCACCGCGTGAGAGGCGCTAGTTCCACTCACCATGAGTGGAACTAAACCTACTCCGGACCACAAAAGACCCTCCGCCGATGGTACAAAGAAAAATAATGGCTCGATTTGCGACATTCGACCGCACGGAAGGGGGAGCAAGAGGCCGGAAAGCTGGATCATGTATCATGATTCACGGTATGATCAGCTATTCGAGGTTAGCCGAGCTCAGTTGGAGCCGCTTCGAAGGGATACCCATATGGAGTTTACGGGAAGTTTTCCAACTCCTCAGTAAAGTCTTAACGTTAGTCTCTTGATCTTTGGTTCCAGGGCAGTAGAGGCACGATAGTCGTGATAATAGCCTTGCTTCACCGCCGCTCGCAACGAGTCTTCGTCTGCTGCTCGTCGCTTTAGCTTGCATAATCTCTCGGGCTCTGTGACGCCTTGCCAACCCGGCGATGCAGTTTGGCGACGGTCGAATACAGGCTGGACGACAATCTTGGCCCCAGACACACCACTAGTCTACTACTCGCAGGCCGAAGAAAACGTGCGGAAGACCCGGGGACTGGGAAGGTATTTCGCTGGGCGTCAGCTGGCCGCGAGCTTCCATGGCTTGCGCGTATATAGCCCGTAATGCGACGCTTGTGCTGCCGGCGATGTCCCAAGTGCGCCAATAGCGGAAGCGCACGACGCAGAGTAGCGAATGGCCGCTGCGCGCAAAGACGCAGCTCCAGCCACTCAGGCGTCTGTAACAGGGGGGCTTCGAAAGCCGCTGTGCCGCGACATTCCCCATGCCCTGAAGGACAGAGATCCCAAAGGAGCCACGGCATGGATTCGCCTTGCCGCCGTGCCGTGATGCTGTGCTGTCCGCAGTAGAGTAGATCGCCGAGAAGCAAAGCAAAGGAAAGGAAAGGGGAGAGAAGATCGCTGGTAGTAGTGACAATGGTCTTTCTCTATCTCGCAGCGATTGTCGCGCTCACGAGGGGCAGTGCTAACAGTTCATCTTTCTCCTCGTCCCGCATAACCACCATCTCAACTACGTTCTCATTCTCTCTCTGTACTTAATTGGTGTGAGAATCCTTAAAAACAACAATCGTTGTCCTATTCTGTCCTTTCTCTGTATAAGATTTTAGGTCGTGGATGGAGGATGGCGCAGGCGTTTACGTGAGAACGCCGGCCTGCTCCAGCACTTCTCGGAAGGTCTGATGGGCCGGATGTGTACGAGTAGTAAACCGTGGCGTTGGGTGTTTCTTCACGCCAAAAAAACGCACGACATCTGATCGCCCATTTTTAAGAACGGCCGTGGACTGGGCGGGCGAGCAGTTACATCACTGGGCGGTGCGAGTAGACGTCCCAGGGCCCAGGGCCCAGGGCACTATCGCCTTTATTCTTCAGTACATTAATTGGTATTATTACGATTGTTGTAATTAGGTACCAGGCAGTCTTCTTTTTTTCTCCTTCTTTCTTTTGCAGACCCCATGGCTTCTTCAAAACCAGGCATTTCGAGTCCTTGCCGCACATGCACACTTCAAACGCACATTCGCACGCACGCACACCACACAACACCCACACACACACATGCAAATGCAAATGCCCTGCCCCCATTTCCCATCTCCCATCCTCGCATGTCTGCTGCTGCAAATGATGCCCATCCACCCCTCGTACTCGCGCGCCTTAAGTGGATATTAGTCGGCAAGGCAGCAGGCAGTCATGGGCTCACTGCGAGTGCTGGAAGGTTAGCGGCGCTTCAGCTATTTAACAGCCGCGAATCAGAGAATAAGACCTCGCACACGAACCCAAGACCTTTATTTCCCACCCCCTCCCTTCATCCTGCGTATGGTCGCGAATGTTTACTATCCACACCCTCCAAAGGAAGGCTAGCACTGCCGCTACGTTCGTAGCGAGGTTTTTGCAACGGGGAAACGACCGTGGCGATGATATCGCAACAGACGGGGCTCCTGAAACGGGCAAGGGATCCGTATGCGACTGCCGCCGTGCTGACTGACGAACATCATTTCCCTTTTTTCAGTGAAACAACATAATCGAGGCTGGCCCCGAGGGTCTGACGCCGATACTGAGCACACACAGCCCACCAGTTTCGGGCCACAGGTCGAGTCGCAAGCAGCGTGCGTGTCTTTCTACGACGGCGCATGCGAGCGAGAGCAGGGAACGCGCGTATTGTGCGGGTATTTGGATAGAGGATGTGGTTGCTCAACCGCCACGGCCCCACAGCACAAACGGGCAGCTTCTCGTACAAAACCGGATGACTGGGATGGAGCTAACCCCTTCACTCCCAGCTATATTAATAATTAACGACTCCTACAACAACAACAACAATAATAATAATAGTACGGATCCGTACCAGCAATAAAACCTGGGCGTTCTTGACTTAAGATGAGGGTAGTCCAGGCAAACGCCCGGCAACCACACAGAAGGAGAGGAAGCGATTATTATTCATTCCACTAGCCTGAGGGCGTTTCTCTGTAAACTGACAAAGACCAAAGCCAGGCAGACTCATCATCCCCTTCTTCCCCTCCCCGTCGCCTCCGTTCCATACACGAACTCGAGACTCGAAAGGGGGTCCCTTTCCTGTTGCACCACCCAAGAAGCCGGCGGCCGTGCTGCCTCCGCCCCTGCTAGACAGACACAGCCTTATCGAGCCCGCTTCAGCCCGAGCTGCGGAGGCCACGCGACATCGGTTAGATTTGGTAAATCCTCGACAATCAGCAGAGGGAACGGGAGACTACGGACAGGAATGGAATAATAAAGTAAAAACTGCCGAAATGGACAGGTCTGGGCAGCAGGGCGTTCGGCGTTGGAAGAGGCCGCTGTGGGGTGGATGGACGATGGCAGCGATTGCATATTGGGGCTTGGGCTGGGGCTTGGTATATCCACGCACATTTCCACGCACCCGCACACGCATACGCATCCGCACCCGCGCTCGTACAATAATGCGCGACTGCCCTAAGATGCTGCGGCCGTCGCCTCATGCTATCGCTCTTTGGTGCTGCGTCAATCGCTAGTAACGCTAAAGCCTACAGCCGTCTGGCTTGCTGGGCTCCACCTCCACTTCCAAGTCTCTGTGGTGAGGAGAGTTCGTCCATAGGTAGGTACCGACTTGTACGAGTACGAGTTACGAAACAAAAAGCATGCTGTTCCGAGAAGGAGAGAGAAAGAAAGAAAACTAAGAGGTGTGTACTATGTAAGATAGAGTGTGTGAGAGAGACAGGATGATCTCAGCATAATTTCACAATAATGTGATACTATTCGTACAGTTGCCCTCGACCTGCTGTCTGCAATACGAGTACTGAGCAGAGTACGAGCAACAGGCGCC